>JAUTBV010094362.1:0-17454 GCA_032361325.1 Lepetodrilus fucensis
TCTTTTTGAGGTGGCGGGAGAGAGAGAGAGAGAGAGAGAGAGAGAGAGAGAGAGAGAGAGAGAGAGAGAGAGAGAGCAGTAGAGTGGATAAAAATCAAATAATCCTATTAGTTCAAGTGCAAATTCCAGAGGATCAAATTTAATCTTGGTGACATCTATTTCACAACAAACACTTTTATCTTTTTTTATTGCATAATCTATTTTAAGCAAGCATGGCAGCTATGTCTATCTTCAAATCAGTCTCCATTACCTAGATACCTGTCACACATACCAACTACTAACAAAGACATGAAATGCTCGTCATAAACACTCACTTGAGCATCAAATTGCAGCTTTAAACTTTTTTTATTCAGAAAACTATATCACAACATGAGATAACTCTATTTTAACAATCCATTTGTGCATAAAAGCACAACAAAAATCTTGTTCATATAGATACTGTTGCAGATCATGATAAAGTTGTTGTGTTGACGAAGCAAGAAAGTTGTGCCACAAAAATGCGATTCATATGAAGAGTAAAGATTTTTGAATCTGAATAAACAGATACAGACTCTTGTATTTGTTTTTCTGTATTTCCGATTGTTTTCCAAACCTTGAATGTCTTGCCACCACACCTGTGCATGGGCGATTCCTTCCATTGTCAGACATTATTGATATCCAAAATCAGGATTGGATGTCATTGACTTTCAGAAGACCAATCGCCTGATGATTCCGATGTTTGATTAAAAACTTTATCACTGATAACAGAGTTTGGATCATAAGAACAGATGCAATAAATCCATATTTGAATATGTTGAAATTTATGTGAGGTTATGTGTGAAGAAATCAATAATTCATAATCTTTTTACTTACATCTTTCTCTTTCGCTATGCGGGTGCCTTTACTAAATAATGAATTCCGATCTGAAAAGTAAAATAAACATAGTTAATTGAAAGGAAATGACAAAGGTATATACATGCATACTCATATGCACATGTCTGCATACATTCACCACAAGAATTCATACATATATTTATATTATCAGTGTGTTCGTATCCTGAGGGCTTCTACAATGTTAAACAAATGTCCTTAGGGGTAATATTTAGACATTATTATTGTTATTGTTGTTGTTGTTGTTGTTGTTTAGTACAAGTAGCAATAGGTGGTTGAGAAAACTGATTATCCTTTACTTGTCTTGTTTCAACATAAACAATTAGTTTTAATGACACAATAATAATACTTGTGTATAAAAAAATGAATAGCAAATATTGTAAATGCAAAGTGTAAAGGCGTTTTACCCTTAATAAACAAATACAGACTATGTAAAGCCATGTACTTTTAGTCTGTAACCATTTAATCATGCTCCATCTTAACATGTTGACATGTGTTAAAGACCCCTGATGTATTAAAGTCACTTTTGGCAGGTTATAAACAAACTATCCTCCAATGTTCAACAATCCCAGGAAAAAGGGTATTACATCCTAACCACAGATTGAAGACTTCCGTTTGTCTCTAAATCTAATATTTACAGAAAATAAAAGTACCAATAATTAATTTATATCCTCAAATATTTATTTTCAGGGGTTTTCTACTAGCCTAAAAGTGGATCTTTCTGTTATTAGTGTTAACCATAATTTTTATCGGGTTATCACCCCCATATAAAGAGGCCACCCCAACATACAACTGGATATTATAAAAAAATGAGTGGGTTCATTCAAAAGTTCATTAGTCATGGTAAGCCCCAATAGTAATTGATCCACATAGTTTCTTAATGGTAGATGTAAGTGATCCCTTTACGCAAGTCTAGCTCAGAAGTAATAATGGACACCCCCTCACGTGCAATTAGCAGGCTTATTGTATTGAATTAACCATGTCAACAACGTGCAAGTTGCACCCAATTTGTAGGACATTATAGCTATAGGGACATTCAGGGCAATGTATTGTTCATCAATGTCTGGCACGATTTGGTGTCATTCTGAGTGAGTGTGAATATGGAGTTTAACGTTGCTGCGGGAATCTTTCACCCATTTGCGACAAGTGTCATTCTGTGATCTGGCACGATTTTGGGTCATCCTGTGATCTGGCATGATTTGATGTCATTCTGTGATCTGGCATGACTTGGTGTCATTCTGTGATCTGGCACGATTAGGTGTAATTCTGTGATCTGGCACGATTCAGTGTCATTCTGTGATCTGGCACGATTCAGTGTCATTCTGTGATCTGGCACGATTCAGTGTCATTCTGTGATCTGGCCTGATTTGGTGTCATTCTGTGATCTGGCATGTTTTGGTATCATTCTGTGATCTGTCTGTCAATGGATTGGTATGATGTTGACAACGTGCGAGTTGCAACCATTCTTTAGTCATTCTGAGACCTGTGCATCAATGATTGGCATGATTTTGTGTCATTCTGTGAATTGTCTGTCAATCATTGGCATAATTATTTTGCCATTCCGTGAATTATTTGTTAATGATTGGTACGGTACTATTCTGTGTCATTCTGTGAATTGTTTGTTAATGATTGGTATTATTCTGTGTCATTTTCTGAATTGTCCATAACATTCTGTGAATTGTTTGTCAATCATTGGCACAATTCTGTTGTCATTCATTGTTCGTCAATCATTGGCACGAATCTGTCTGTCAGTGTTACCAGTATTTTAGCCTAATTCAGTACTTGGTCACTATTTATAGCTCCCTGCATGCACATACGCATAACTATGTAGTATTAGCTATCATACTGTGAAGCATTTGTACCCATTAACCATTAGGCAGACACCGCTCTTTTGGGCATCTCTGGTCGCCTTCAGCATGGACAGGGTTAAGAGACCATAGCTCTCTGGCAGTGATCAGCAAACAAGATAGATACGAGAGTGTTATGGTATCATTAACCCTCTTCATGCTGGAGGCAACCAGAGATGTCATAAAGAGCTGTGTCTATTCCAGAAGGAAGAGGGTTAATAGATATTTATTTTTTTTATTTGGATTTAGATACCACTTTCAAGATTCTTTCATATATGACGGCTTGTCAGTTTATGGCAAGAGGAAACCTGCAACATCTGTAGCACCAAATGTTGCAGAGCACCTGTGCACAACTGTTGGGATCAACGGATGATGGATAACTACATTGCCACGGTACAGACAGCAAACGATCGTGGCGGGGGCCAGGTGTATTAGATTCCATTCAAAGCTACGCTGTTCACACATTGACAGTGATTAAATTACCCCTCGGGCAGAGAGATATATTTGAGAATTATGACTTATATGTTAGTACTTGATGATAGACAGATTTCATGAAGTGCTGTAAGTGTGTGGATTGTTTATTGGAGGTGGTGATTAGTGGGTGGGTGGGTGGTGAATATGGTGGGGTGAGTGTGGAGAGTGAAGGAGTCTTGATGTGTGTAATGGTGGGGTGGGTGGTGGGTGGTGGTGGGTGCAGTTATAGGTGACTAAACTAAACATGTAAGATGTTATTATATCTAAGGAGGAAACCTGTTTGTATCAGACTGTGATATTATGCCTTTAAAGAAGATATATTTTCCAAGAACAAATTGGTTGATATTATCACATTTAAATTTAAGAAAATATATTTCAATTATTTCACAGCCTATTTGCCTATGTTTAAATAAATATACATGGAGGTACATGGCATATCAGCTTGTAATTTAGGTTTTGTGAACATTGGGGAGTGGTTATCTGATAAGGTTACACAGACGATCATCTGTCCAGTGATGCAGAAGTGATCATTATAACAATTATTATCATGTTCCTAATGGATGTCTATTTTTACTTTACAGTGTTCTATCATTTCCTGCATACTGACCTTTTATATGTCTACAACTTTTGAATCATTATTTATTTTTAGGCGTCCATGCTGTAACAACTTCATCTACCAGTTCAGTATTTATAAATGTACTAAATAGTTTACTTGTGTAGAATAGACATCATTTGACAGAACATTTTTACTGATGTCTGACTTGTCTGCTTATTGTCAGAAGAGTGGGAAGAAAACCTGCAATATTTCAATGTCAGCTCACTTCAACTAACAGTAATTCTCGTTGTCAATGAACACACATTGCATGGGTCTATATTGAACAATAATGAGATAATCTCAAGAATAATTGATAGATCTCCAAGATAAAATAATCCAAATAAATGTAACGAGGTGGATTAGTCCAGATTAGGGAGACAGATATATGTTAGTAATTCTAACAACCATTCCCTCACCCAGCTGTCTATCAAGACATCGGTTCTCTATCAGGGTATCGTTTCACAAAGTTCTCATATCCACAATGTGACCATAGCGCTTTCGTAAGTGTCTGTTCGTAATGTATAAGAGATCGCTACGATAGCACTATGGTCTTTTCGTGGATACAAGACCCTCGAAAAATTATACCCAGGGGTGTTCACAGGACGACCTCCTCAGACACTGTTAAGTTAATAATTAGTCCGTCATTCTCCCGAGAAATGCACACCGCCATTTTAAAATGGAGGCATTACACCATCCTACGTAGCAATAAATCCACTGATATTTATCTCCGAAATCAACACCTATGGACACGATGAATAGAAAGACAGAACTGTCCTGGTACAAAGCGTCCTGACATGCTATCCGTAATTGGGCCAGACGCTCTGCGACAAACGAACTGTCCCCGGCATTCCGTTATATTATTGTGGTTTGTGTTTGCATAATATCGCGTCTGGCCTGATCTAATCACTGGTCTTTGAAGTCAGTCGATAATAAGATGAAACACGTCTGGAATCCAAGATGACAACTTCTGATGAGACGCACTCGGACAGAAGAATGGAGGGCATTCCGGCAATATAATGACTTCTTAAGAATGTGTAATTATTATTAGAATAGCGAGATATGGGAGGGAGGAGAGGTGGAGGTTGAAATAAGATAGTTTTAGAAAATGTAGATAAGGCAGGTAATTTGGGTATCAGTTCATGATGCTCTTGTATCCGCTACGAGACCATTGCACACTTGTTGCTTTCAGCAAGATAGGTAGCTATGGAGAGTGCTATGGTTTCAATATATCAATTCAAATAATAATTACTTATTCCCCTCTTACGGTCCCAAAACTGTAGGGATATTGACCGATACACCTCGGAAAGTGTGGATGTAACTCTTACATATTCGTAAAATGTCACTAAATTGTGGAATTAACATCAATTATTCTGTGTCTGTGTCTCATTAGAAATTGTCATCTTGGATTTGTGTCGTGAAACAATACCCTGTCGATTATAGCGTATTAATAGCATTTTTGTTGACACTTGTATTCCTAACAGTGACATTTTCTAACAAAACAAAACAACATTTTTCTTCAATACATAAATACCGTACTGCTAAGCCCAGGTAATGTCAGTGATCTTGTAAATAGAACATGTTAATTTGGAACAACAATTTGTACCAGTAATTTACTAATTACTAACACATGATTAGCTATTCTCAGTGTAAGCTGTAACTGATAACAGGAATTGGTTACGTTGTTAGCTGGGTGAGAACTAGTATTACTAGTCATGAGGACGCCGCTATCAAGAATCAGCAAATTACACTGCTTGTACTGAACGAGCTGACATTATCATAATTATACAACTTCCAATTGTTGATAACAAAATACAACTAATTTTGTATTGCAATTAAGAAAATGACGAGGGATAAAAATAAACATGATCGCATCTTATCAGTTTTTAAGATTGCCAAACATGAACTTATAACCCGAGCATAGATTAAAGCGTAAAATTTTAAATGATTAATTGATAGACTTGTTATTTAACGTTGCAGGAATCTTTCAGACGTGACGATTAACATGGAAAATCACATAAATGTATAATGGCTGATTTGGCAATGATCAGTTGTTAGGATAGTATTACTACACTGACTTCGCTTTTTGAAATATACATTTCTGAACAAATGTAAATTTGTGAACATATTCACCATGTTCTTGAAATCAGAATTTTATAAAATGTCATTTCTATGAACGGATTTCCTTAGGAAATGTTAAGACAATATAGATTTGCCATAGATATATACTTTATCTCTTGAAATCTAAATAATTAATATATGCTATAACTATAAATAATCTCCACACAACTTCAAAGCCCTTAAAAGTTCAAGTAGTCACAGGTCACAATCGTGATCTAAAATCTATTTGAATTCACTTGTTCAGTGCCACTATTTGCGACTCCCAGCTTCAAACCAAGCACAATTTTTAACTGATGTGCACTTTTATTTCCTTCATACTGATGAAAAGATTACTTGTTGAACATCATAGTCCATTATTCTGCAAGTATTAATCATAGTCTCAATAAAAACAATTTTCTTAAGAGCCCCACAGGACGATATAACTCTAAAAACACTCCACACCCATAATAATGTACATAAAAATCATTTCTAAACATCGTGAAATGCAATTGGGTATTAAATGCAAGATTTATTTTCTGTTAAATCACGTACCATGGCTCAAGCACATTCATAAAAAGACGGCACATTCATGGAAATATTTCACGCAAAGAAAGGCGAAGAACCCTTCACAAAATATTCTCTCACTTACCAATACAAATTTATTATGCCATTAACTCCAACCCCCATTCCTACATCCATATTTGCCCACATTCCCAAGCAAATAGGCAGAACAACCAAAGCACAATGTTCAGGTCGGAATAAAATATATTAACACAATATCTGTGTTGATCCTCTCTGTGACCCATGCAGGCATCATGTAGCTATTGATGAAAGTAAAAGTTTTTCAAGCTCGAATATATTCCTAATGTGTGCCATATTTCATTTCATTGTAATCCCACGGATTCGAACCGAAGAAATACATGAGGACATAGTTATATTATATTTGATTCCCTGGTTTACAGATTTATTATTGTGATAATTTTAGCTCAGGCGGTCTAAAATATAAATAAATTTGATATTGTTGGTCAGTCGGTGAGGTCCTATGTAAAAATAATAATAATTGGAGATTATGAATGGTCAGTTGAGAGAAAATAAATATAATTGATCAATATTGTTATTAATATAAGTACACATTAATTGTTCATATTTAAATGTAACTATTTTCAAAGTAAGTTGCTTGTTAATAACAGTAATTTTAATAAATTTGATACATATCTACCAGTAAACAATCAACATTGGTTTCGACTTTGTGTCAATGATTGCCTGCCTGTCTTAGTTAATTTCCAATGCTGGCTTAAATTATGACATGTTCCTTCACTATTTATCATAATAATTTCATAAAGCCTACTACACTCTCAGCTGAATATAATACAAATAATGTTATTTATTTTCCAAAGTGGAAAAAAATCAAGTCGACAGATCCGGAAACCAGGGAATCAAATAACTATGGCCTTAATATGAAACCTTTCATATGTGTACTCGGGTATGATTCATACAAAACTACTTTTACAACTATTTCACCGGCCTACTAGCAAGGCCCACCCATATATACCCAGAACAAAGTCTATAAATAGGAAAACTTGTGCGTGTATTCTCACACCCCCATATTATGTATATGACACATATTATATAGATGTCAGGTCGTCGTGGCTACTATCGCAAACAATAGCCTCATATTTTTCATGTGTGGTGCAAATATTATTCCTGTAGTGCAAGTGCGGGTACGTATTATATCTAGGTTTACCGGCCGGCATTGTGAGACATGGATATTGCATTAAAACTGTATACGGCTGTACAGTCAATGAAAGAGACTGAAAGTATTATCCTCCCACTCGACACTTTCTCCAATGTTAAAACTATCCCTCAGGCATTCCTAGCTCTCAAAAGCTCTAACAACATTTGGGAATTTCCAGAAATCAACAATTTCAGGAAATAAAATGCACTTGTTCACCTAGATCTAGTGGTTTATTTCTAAATGTTTACAATGATAGCGCAATATGAGACAGTACATGGTGTAATTAACGACGGAATGACTTAATTAATTATGCAATTCTAACTTTAGCTATATACTTATAAACATTGTGACTAATTGTCAGTTTTTCTGGCCATGTTGCAATGTATTTCTTTTTAACAAAAAACAGAAAAAAAGGTATTGTAAATATTATATTATTTATTATGCTTGTTATACGATTGTCATGTTTTGCATGTTTTATGACATATCAAAGCAACATAGATATCATACTGACATAATATTCTCGTATTATAATATTAGCACTACTTTCAATGTAACAAGTCATTCAAACAAATACCAATTTAATTTTAAAAGCTAAATTTATCGTCAAATGCACAAGAGTTCGTCTGTAACAATTTACATCCCTTTTCAATGTATCCCTTCGATTCCTCTCCTATCCCTCCAGATGACCTGACCCAGTCCCTCCCCACTATCTTCTGCCCCCCCCCCCCCCAATTCTCTTCCACATAGCTGACATTCCGAGAAGTGACCAGTGGTCAAACTCAGCATGTCCAACATCACTGCCTGGACCTATACTGGACACAGTCCAACACCAGCTGGACACACCAACAATGACACTAACACTGTTCTGTCTGTCACTGCTGCTGATGGTTGTCATTTGAATTGCACCCTACTGGACAGGATAGATAAAAATGATGGATAGTTTCTTGGACCTACAAGATATTTATATTTAACTGATTTATTTCATTATTTCATATATTTAATAATATCCATTTCTTGAAGCAATAAATACCATGTTTAATGTATGTTAGCAAATACAATAAATAATATCAATTGGTAAATAAGGAAGATTTGCAGGCAGCATGTTCAATTAATATGATAAAAAGTGTAGGTAAACATGTTAATTGTTACGCATTCCTACCACCGATGCTTAATTTATAACGAAAATTCCAGATTTTTTAAAAATTAATTGTATGCAGCTTAGGCAAAGGCACTGCTCATTATTAGGGCATCTCCTGTTGCTTCCAGCATGGAGAGAGTTAGACTAATCTTTTGAAAACTACTTGAAGTACTTCAATACACATTATAGCTGAATATAGGTTTATACCCTAAAGATCACTGATACTTGGTCTAACGGTAATGCATAATGTCATCGAAAAAATCTTATTCTCTGCATCTAATCTCCAGAAAAATCCATGTTGACTTTAAAAACCATTACTGTTCTTTTCAGCTATGCTGGACCGACTCATGGGTGTATGCTCCCGAATGTTATCTTCTTCTATTGACGAGATCGTGCCAAGCCGATGTTTAGTGCGAAACATGAACTCCAAACAGACCCTCGTATAACGGACACCGCACAATGGCTTCTTTCCGCCAGTGTTTTTCTGCTCCTGGCATGTACGGCTCAACGTAAAAGCGGAAGGTTAAACCGCGTTTTGTTTGTCCGCGGAAAACCGTATCCCCAGCTCTCTCTCGTTTCCGATACATTTTGTTACAGTACAGAAAAAGAAGATAATTCTTGACAAACGAAACTAATCGCAGTGGCTTTGGTTCGGTCAAGCATCCTTGACGTAAGATTCCGTAGGGGCCGACGGTCGAGTGTGTGTGTCCTTACGTGAGACTTTTCTTGTATTTACGACAAAGATGCAGGTGTGTCTTTAGTTTTATTATAAAAAAACCCATTTCTAATAGGGTTTGAAGACATTTCTATTTTTATTATAATATTCAGGACACTCCCTTTGGAAAAATGCTTAAATCCTATAAAAAGAAATAACAATAATAATGTATCAATGTTTTCCAGAATGACGAGGTGACAGAAGAACTCTGAGAAGTATTTTTAACCCTCTCCCTGTTGGATTAGACGCTGACACAGCTCTTCAGGGCATCTCTGGCCGTCTCCAGCATGAAGAAGGTTAAAGTTTTCTAACATGTAAGGTTATGCTTTAAATACCAGAGTACTAGTATATTATGTCCATCATTGTATAATATCAAAGGTTGACTACAACAAGGTGCTATGTGCACTTTTTGTACAAAATTACTTTTTATCATAAATTTGCTCCTAATTATTATCCAAATATGTATAAAATATATAGGCATATATTCATATTATGTATATAAATTATGTTAATTACATAAGTTATTTTATTAGGAGAATAATAAATTATAAATGATTTTACTCGAAAGTTTGAAAAGTGCACTGCACCTCAATTTACTCAACCCTTGATTATACATTGATATGGTAAATAATCAGTCGTCTCATTATACAAAGATCTATAGATCTCTATACCACACAGACCGTCCCTATTCCATTGCCTGTACTTGTACTCCGTTTAACAATTTCTGTGCAACCGTATTCATAATTACCCTGGCATAGCGAATCTATATCTGAAAACTTCCGAGTTTCATGAAAATCCATATTGATATGGATTGCAATTCCCATACTTTTCGAGCCAATGACAAAGAAATTACATTGATGTGGAATGCCTCGATCACACATCATTACCCGCATGGAAATGTTCTTTTAGACATCAGATGGCAACATTTGACCTCTGATATGCACATCTCATTAAAAATGCTTTACATACTGTATAAAAACTTTTTAAAAAAAACTTTAAACTCTTAAAAAAGTCTTTACATACATTCAACTGGTGATGGTGAAAGAATTTCTATTGTGGTTATCAGGGCGTGTTGAAACAACATACGCATATCTGGACAATCCAGGCAACTAATGTTCCTCTATAATTTCATGGTTATAATATAATTACGGTTATTACCATATTGCCGGAATAATTATGCGGTGTTAGTCATGCAGCTTGAACCACGCAGCATGAAATCTGCAACGCCTTCGTAGACTTTCATAATATCTCATGGAGTTACCCAGAAAATACAAAACATGGAGTGTATGTTACTATGAATTTAATAGCGAGAGACATAAATAATATTGAAATTTATACTTGAGGACGGCACAGTTGATGACACATGCAAACTCTTTTGACAACCAGTACATGGTAATATTAGTCATCACAACTGACTGATGACGTAGCATACATATTGTTTGAGCTTATCGAATGTACACCGTAGGCATATTGCTATGGACAGTCTTTCCATCTAATTTTAAAATGGTATGCTTCCTCTGGGTCACCTTTTTTGCTGTTTGCACCATTCAATATTCTTTTACTTATATCACAGCTTGTCAGTTTAGGATAGGAGGAAACCCGCAACATCAATAGCACTGAATGTTGCAGTAAACCTGCGAGCACCGGCTGGTACTGACAGACCAAGGATCTGCACTGCAGTGCCACTCTACAGCCAGCGCATCCTATCAAAAATCGCATAGGGGTATTCTTTCACAAAGCTCTCTTATCCACTAAGATACCATGTAGCTCTCTCTTTGATGATAGCTAATACACTACAAAAAGAGTGCTATGGTTTCTTAGCGGATAAGAGAGCTTTGTGAAAGGATACCCTGAACCGTAATTTCCAGGAACACTGATGTCAGGCTCCCAGGACAGGGTTTGAACCCCAGAGCCTTTGGCTCCAAAGTCCAAATATTCTATAAAAAATGTTTAAAGAATTTAAAGCTGCCTACTATAAACTCATATTGACAAGCTGCCTACAATGTGACTGCCTACTGACAAGCTGCCTACAGTTAAACATCTAGCAGTGATAGAAACTAACTTTAAAACTTACTAGCTCGAATAGTGATACAAATAACAAATGTTATGAATTTCTACTAGTTCTTAGGATACCTTTAGCATTGGGAGAAATGGCCCGGTCTACATGGTCTAGAGGACTAGTGTTAATTTCAATCCCTGTGTAATTGACAAGCTGCCTGCATTGAAAAGCTAGATACAGTAACGATACTTCGAATACAAGCAGTGTATGATAAGTGCACAAGGAAGTAGCAAGTACTCGTCAGTCAGCTGTATTGACTGATCGTGTTTGCCATGTTTACATTTCTCATTAATCCTGATAATAAGCGGGTATATAGACCCATGCCTTACAGTAACACGCAAGTGAACGGATCTATTCTTTCGTCATTTAACCCTTGATAACTTTCAGTGTTTCACCATTCAGTGTCATGATACATTATCAGGGCTCTAGACTAACATATGCCCGATGTACAGGGGCAAGTTAAATTGTACTGCGGGCAACCTACTTTTTAACATTTAGCACCTTTGGTGCCATTGCAACTTGCCCTGACTTGCTCTGCGGGCAAGTAACTCAAAATGTTAGTCTGGAGCCCTGTATGTGAAGTCAGTTGTACACATATGCCGTAATTAGCATTGGACCAGGACTTCAGATTCAGTGCGTTATAGGCGAGTGTTCGGTTTATCCGAGGTCGGTATATGCAAGGTAATAACTGGAGATTGTGAATGGACTGTTGACAGAAGATGAATACAGTTGATCGATGTAATAATTGTCAATATATCTGTTTTCATCAATTATCCTTTCTTTTTTGTTTAAACGGGAAGAAAATGTGTATTGAATTAATCATGTACGACTGTGAGTGTATTTTGTCTGACGATCTAAAGACTGATATGCTAAATACAGAGAAACTGGCGGTTTCTTCCTATTCATAGGTGTTGATTGTTACTCGCCTGTTGCAAGCAAGATAGTAAGAATACTTGGCTTGTTCTATTGTCAAGCTTTTTGTTCATTGTACATTGGTATCACAACTGTGACACATACAGCAACATGATCAAAGTTAAAGGGAAAGCTTTTAATTTTTATTGATGTGTGGTTGGAGGATATTGAATATATTTACATATTTAAATTAATTTTATTGTGGTACATGCTTAAATCTTGCCTGTAATGTTTAAATCTTGTTAGAAAGACAATTTTTTAGAATGAATTTGACTACTTTTGTGACTGGACACTGATTCTGGGCGACTGTGTTTCTTTAAGCAGATGCACGAGATCAAGATCCCAACTCAACCGGTTCAGTTCAGCGTGGAGGAGTTGGAGGCTCAGCGGCTGCTCATGTGGCAGCAGTTGTCTACCCTGATCACACCCGCCATCCAGAGCGTGGTCGAGTTTGCCAAGCGAGTCCCCAGTAAGTCTGTGTCATTGTCTGTAGTGTAGTCCCCAGTAAGTCTGTGTCACTGTCTGTAGTATAGTCTTGCATTTTGTACTCGTATATAATACGCACCCCGCGTGAGAGGTCAGTTTTGAGGGGTACAAAGTGCGCATTATACACGGGAAATAACAGTATTTAAATTTTTATTTTATCCATTTAATTTTTAATTTAAATTTGTATTATTTTTATTGTTGTTTGTTTGTCAGCTTTGTTCTTACTCTGTAGTTATTGTTATTCTCCGTCTTCAGATTTCTCAGAATTATCGCAAGACGACCAGCTGATCCTAATCAAAACTGGCTTCTTCGAGATCTGGCTCACCCGCATGGCACGGATGTTCAACAAGGCAGACAACTCTGTCACCTTTGAAGAAGGAAGTGTGGTGCCGAAAGATGAACTAGATGTTGTATATTCTGTAAGTCTTTAAATGTGCAAACTGTTTAATTTGGCCCATTCGCTTCACGTCTTTTATTTCTCTTTCGATGTACATGATGGTACGAGAGTACAAAATATACACAAAAACTAAACAATCAAGACAAGTTGCAGTCACAGTAAGACAATTTATGATGTGCCAACTTCTACATTCTGATAAATTTCATGGAAATGTGTTAATTTAATTCAGCTTCTGGGAGTAGATAATTTTATTACCGTATGTAGGTACAGATTTTAGAAAATTGTAATATTTTGCTGAATGTAAAAAATAATAATAATAATAATTTGAATAAGGTAACCTTTAACTGACATTTCATTAGTCAATCGGATTCCTAGAATTTTCCTCGAATGCTAATGTTACCCTCTCCATGCTGAATGCAACCGGAGAGGCCCTAACTAGCTGTACCTGTGTATAATTCAACAGGGAGAGGGTCAACTTGACGACGGTCAGATATGCAAGAAATCATTTAAAAGAAAAGTAGACCTCGGTCCTCGGAGCTGAACACTGTGACGTTTTACGGCATCTTCCTTCACTTGTTTGTTGCAGCCCGAGTTTGTTATGTCCATGTTTGATGTTGCCGCTAGCTTTAACAACCTTAACCTCAACGACACGGAAGTGGGACTATTCTCTGCCATAGTGTTGTGTTCTGCTGGTAAGTTCTGGCCATTTTGTCTTCTACGTGTCCTGGTTACAGATTGTCACTCTGTCCTGCTTTTCTGGTTCAAATTCAATCAAAAGGGAAGGACACAGTTATTTCTTGAAGCAAATCTTTTGAGAATTACAATTGATATACTAGTATTATGTCTGCTGTTTTATTATTTTTATTCATAAATAATTTGTAAGCAGGTGGCAATTAGCAGCAGAAGAGTTAACTATCTGCTATGCTGGAGGCAACAATAAATGCCATATGGAGCAGGGAGAGGGTTAAAGTTAATTTACCGCGCTTCATACTAATTTTCTTAATAGCATCGTCGTGCCACGTTTTCTGTTTCATGTGGTTGAAAGATTCCCGCAGCGACGTTGAACTCCATAATCGCTCACACTGTTCCTTGTCAGACGGATGAAATATTCCCGCAGTGACGGTTAAAACTCCGTAATCACTCCACTCACTTTCCATTCCAGATCGACAGGGCCTCTCGGACTCGAAATCGGTGGAGAAAATTCAGGACGATTTGATAGAAGCTTTAAAGCTGCAGGTCAGCCGGAACCACTCCACTGAGGAGACGCTGTTCGCCGGAATCATCATGAAGCTGCCGGAACTGCGCACGCTGGGCTCGCAGCACCAGGATACGCTGAAGTGGTACCGCGGCCACTGGGAACATGTGGCACTGCCGCCACTCTTCGCGGAGATTTACGATATACCCAAGGCCGGCGACGACGCCATGCAGTGATCCTAGTCCCCTGTTCGTCTCCATCGCGCTGCTCGGACAGGCAGCCATCTTGTCATTCCCAGACGTTCTCGTGAGAGAGGGAGAAAAGAGAAAGCTGCTATGTGGTGATGGGAAGGAGCAGTGTTGCCGGGTGATCGTTGCCATGTGACGTTGCCGTGCAACGGTTGCCGTGCTACCAGACGATGTCGGAGGTGAATGGCACAGTCTCTGAACGAATCGGTCACTCGGTTGTTTTTCGTTGAGAACTTTTTCCTTACTACTGTGAATAGGTCACTGTCCATAAGTGGATGTGCTTCATTCTCTAAGAGAGCAAGCTGAAGAAGACCCGATGGAAGAAATCGTAGCTGTAAACAATGCTCTTGGTTTTTGAAAATTCGGCAGGAAAAATAAAAGAGTAAATAAAACAAAACAATTTGGGAGTGTAGTTAGGCACTGTCTCGAGCTCCATCTTTGTCTGACCTCATGACCACGGTCTGACCTCATGACCCTATGCCATACATCCATCATCAAAGCATAATTCATTTGTGCCAAGAACCTAGTATTTTTTCTCAGGTTGGTGTTTGCTTCGGTCGTCAATGATAAACAGCCATCTCAGGTGGCATCTAGCGTTGTGTTCAGTGTTAGTGTCGGCATTGTGTACCGGCTTCGTGTGACGACGTGTTGTGCCACGTTTCCTGTTCCCTTGTCCTGGCTGGAACGTCCCGTCAAAGACTAGACTCGTCCTCGGCCCTCAGGGTGGCGGTTTCCATAGCGACTGTTCGTCTCCTCGTCTCCAGGGTGACCACTGTTGAGGGCGCTGTGTACCTCTAAGCCTCGGACCTGTTTCTGTCCGCATCGAACACGACTAGCAAGTCGCGCGGACAAGTCTCTGAGAGGCCCACACTGTCTGTCCTGTGTGTATACGTGTGAATGCTTGTTGTGTCAATGAATTCCTTTAACTCTCGCCCTGCTGAAGGCAACCAGAGTTGCCCTAAATTAGCAGCCTGTGTCAGTTCTTGGAAATCACTGTCTGACGAGCAAGCGAGCGAACGATTCAGAATGAGGCTCCGGACCATTACCAGAGTCCTGCATCACCATTGGTCAACAGCTTGTTTACCACTCGGCCAATAATCACTGAAATTCCGCCATTCCTATCATTGTTAATTAAAACAGAATCTAAAGTTTGTCTTTGGAAACCGTGCACCCTGATGACCTGTTCCACATTTCCTGTTGAATCAATGCTGGCCTTGACCTCTTGTGACCTCTTCTTTTTATGGCAGTACTCAGTTGCCATGGACACAACGGCACACGCGGTCGTTGCCATGGACACAACGGCACACGCGGTCGTTGAGCCTGGACCTGATTGTCGCGACGCATGATGTTGTCCACTCCCAAACCCTACAGTCGTGTGCTCATCCAACTTCATTTATGTCGTCATGTCGTATGCCGGGGAATTCTTCCGACAGCGGCCGATCAGTCACGCATCACCATCAACTGTTTCCTACGTTGTTTTTGTTTGTTTATAGAGACCATTTCCCGTTGGCCAACGTATCATTAGTCATGCTTGCAGATGGCCATTCAGCGATGTGTCTTGTTTTCATCGTGTTACCATGGTTACGTATCGGCAATAGTGGTGCATCGTGTTATTGCATATATTCTACGCATGTCGGTCAGCCTACTGACCAATCGCTGGGGATATTTCTTTACGTGGGCGGAGCATTATTATGACTGCAATACACAGCTATTTTGTCTCACATTGCAGTTGGGGAGTGTTACTGATGGGGCGTGTCGCACTGCAATGCGAATGCGAGTCAATTAGGTGTTTTTTTTGTGTACGATTGCATGACTGAAATTAATGCGCTCATATCCCAATGCAAAATTTGCATCGGGCTTGGATTATCAAAAATGTTTCCTCACCTCAGGGCCTGTCACTGTCTCGATGTTTTAGAACATTTCCATACAAAGAGGAATCGGATGGATACGTATATATGCCTACATGCATAGTGTAGTTGGTTTCGCCTGGTTGATCTGTGTCCAGCCTCCCTACCCCCGCCCCCCGGCGAAGCCTGTGGTTGTTTGGGGATCTCCTCCCAACTTAAACAGACCACCATGATCATACAGTAATACTGTGGAAAAATGGCAGGGAAACGTCCCAAATCACTAGCATTAACTCTTTTGTGACGAAGCACGTAATATGTTTTGGTCGCACAAACCTTCCATTGACCTGCACGGCAACACATAAACCATCAGAAAGAAATCGTGAAAATAGTGACGCATCGTGTTTATGTCAGTCCAGGGGTGCGTACAGTCGACAATACATATCACTACATAGTACATACTACTATGCAGTGCTACAGAAGTTGTTCATCCAGCACATGTAGTAATATGTATTACTAGGACTACTTTTCACTACGTAGCATTTTGTAGGAAACCCCAAAGCATGAAGTGAATGGACTAGCCACATCCACAAACCGATTTTCCTGTTATTTTCATACTAACCGTTCTGCGAACTACTACATGTAGAGAAAAGTAGTGTATTGTAGCGTATACCGGTACAGTATTATATAATGGTCATTTATCTAACAAAAGTTGCCTCATTTTGACCGCAATATTTTTCAAGAATAAACAAAATTGGAGTAACCGTCCTTTGATCTAAATGTTCTCAGAAAATGTTACAGAAAATTATTCAACATACGTGGTAGATTTCTACTGTGTATTA
>JAUTBV010094373.1:0-17454 GCA_032361325.1 Lepetodrilus fucensis
AGTGATGTATGTGCGAAGCGCAGATCAACACATTTGCACTAGTTTACGTGCTGTACCCAACCCTTACCAGGCCTATAGTAATACTGCCAGAACTGCTACTCTATAGTCGTCTTCCCTCTTCATCTGTGTGCTTGGCTTACACAGACTCATTCCAATCATACCAAGTTCATTATCACGGCGAGGCAAGTGTGATAAACACCATACCCGAGGGTAGTGGCGTCCGTAGTACCTCGCCATGAAGGATCTGATGAGGTGTTGGGAGATGACTTCTTGTGTCCTCGTCCGGGCGGTAGTTGGCCTCCACGAGGATCTTCTGACAGAGCCAATGACCTTCACCTTTGTCTGGTAACCTCACTCCCCCGCATGTTCTGTGTGTACACGTCTACACTCTCATAGTACAGCCTCAGGCAATATTTTCACCTCATTATGTCCTTCGGTTATTGCTCGATGTTTTCTTGCAACTTTGCCAAACTGCAGTCTCTTGCTTCTCTCCACTCACAGTAGGGGGCGCTGCGCAGACTTCATTCCTCCTCCACTGTTGACTAAGACGCCAATGTCACACATGTTATAAATTGAAATAATGACGATGACCTGCGGTTAATTGGGGTTACGTCAATTACAGACCAGGGAAGTTAGATAAATCTTAGATGTCAAGGAATCTTGAGGAGACGACTGACGTGGAGATGATTACCGCTAAAAATAATTTAGCCTTGAGTTTTCCTGATAACACCAATGCAATATAATCATGTTTATTTCATGATGAAAAGGTACATTTAGATTACGGTTTGGGCAACAACATTTTAGTATGTCCATAGATCATAGATCATATTTTAATACCTCGTTTATGAATGTACGTGTTTGGATGCAACAAGATATGTGTACTATTTATTCAAAAAACAAATCAGGCTTAGGCTACACAGAATGTTGTTCACAATACCCCACCGTCGTATTTAGACGAAACATCCTCATACACATAAAACGTCAGATCACCACACACTTGCGAAATAACGTCAATATATTAGTAGTCGTTTCCTTTAAAACCAACAACAAAACTATGCTCTTCCGAAACAGTTTCCTATAACCCCGCAGAATACCTTTTTTTTTAAAACAGACACAGAGCACTGTGTATAACGGTGGATGACGCGCTCTACAAATGCATATATGTTCTTCTTCTTCTTCTTCTTATTATTTTCAGATGTATTACCTACATACTCGTACACATGAAACAGACATCAATGCTCAGCCACAGCCCATATGACCGTTTATGTGTGGGAGAGTTCAACTTCAAATGAAACTCGTTTGTCACCGTGATATGGAATATGTGTTGCCCTGCTAGTGACAAGTTCAACTGAGGCCTATGTACAATGTGGATGAGCGGTGTCGGGAGGTGGGAGGTTGGTGGCCCCAATTTCTCAACAAAGTCTACTTACAATGTATAGTGAGAAGTTCTAGAGAGAATATTAATTACGTACAATGTCAGGGTTACTATGTACACCTTCTGAAGTCGTGGATCACCAACGCTTCCAGAACAGTCAAAACAACATGCATTCATTATATTATCATCTAAAGCTTTTGCTATCCTACAAACTTACACAGAATAATTGAAAGCCATGTATTAAGGTAAACAGATGTTCATATACGGCTAGGGCAGAAATATATATCTTCACATTTAAAATTGAATATATTTGTATACAAATGATTTGTAAATATGTTCACGATTTAATCTATGCACTCGATTTCATGTCTAACGCAATCGGCACGGTAGCCATAGACTTCTCACAGATTCAGGCACGACACACATGATTGTATACACGTGAAATAATCATCATCTACGCGGGTAGGCTAGGGTATATGTATGTAAAGTCAGAAGCGCCAAAGTCTGGTAAGGTTTCTTTGTCAGACTTTGAACAATGAACAGACTTGGTGTCACGATAGACATGTTCGTCGGTAAGGTGACCGTCCAAGATAACATACCGGGGTATACCAAAGTTATAGTATTATATATAGGCTGCAGATGTGTGGCACTGGAAGGGCTATTTGACTACCAATGTTACATCATAAGCAAGGTAGATGTATGTATCTATCTTTATAATAATACAACTTTTTCCTCTTACATTATTCGTATTATTTAGTTCCATGCATTCAGAATATATGTATCTGTTTTCGATCGGTACGTGCCGGGGGTTGATGCCCCACTCAACAGGTACGCAACTTATCTACTCTTTGAGGCACGCTACTACTTATCAGTGGCTTGAAATAGCCGCAACGTTCAGACAGGATGTTTCATCTTCAGATATAGATAGTGAACACTGCTGTGTACAGCGATCAGACGTGGAAATATGTGTACACAGCTCGACATGTTTAGACATTACATGAGTGAGTTGGAATTTTACATTTCCAAAGTATGTAAGTGATGGCATGCCTATTACATGATGGAAGCCTGCAGCAACGACATGTATTCAGGTAAAACTAGCACAGAGGTATGGTGGCTGTATACTGAACACTAGGTATAATAGAGATACCTTGAATTTTACCAGTGTTCTAAGCACGTACAGATTTAATTGAATTCAATGGATACGGTATATATACGTTCTACACGAATATATATATATATATATATATATATATATATATATATATGTGTGTGTGTGTGTGTGTGTGTGTGTTTGTCATGTTTGTCAGTTTACCTATTTGTTTTCATGAACATCTGTCTATATGCCCTTCTATCTGTTTGTCTACTCGAGAATGTAATGCCCTGTTTAGATTTTACAACACCGTAAACAATTTGAGTTGCTAAATGCAACATCGTTCCTGGGTTGGGTGCAGATATACCCGGACAACAGTACAATTGATAGCGACCAAGTTTTCCTTGGTCTTGTTTTCAGATTCAGAAATACAAAATATACCAAACACACTGAAATGAGATAACAAAGGACATCTTCATTATATCATCCTAAAACGTTACTGAATATACGTGACTATAATAGACAGTTACAGGTGTGCATATCGTTCTGTTATAAAGAAACATGGACTTCTCTTGATTTAAGCAACTATATAAATGAGGTTATTATGAATTGCTGAACAGTTCAAGGGCGGTAAAGACAGTTCCGACTGAGCTTTATCGTTATTCCAGTGATAAGGGACAGGTGTAATGTCTCGGAGGAGTATGTATAAAATGTACACTAATCTGGGGCTCCCTTCTCAACATACTGGGCTAGAACTATACACGAACAGTCGCAAGGTCAGGGTATAATTAGTGTATACCAGACAACATCAACACTTAAAGGGAGGTAATGTATCCTCGCTCGACGGTTCTAGCCTTTCCATTCCACCTAAATCTCTCGTACGTAACAGCGGAAGTTATTAATGTGTCTCTTGATTACAAAGTTTGTTTGTGTGTGTGTGTGTGTGTGTGTGTGTGTGTATGTGTGTGTGTGTGTGTGTGTGTGTGTATGTATGTGTGTGTGGGTTTAGAGTCGATTTCACAATAGGGCAATAGGAAACACGCAATATCCTTAGCGCTGAATGTTGCAGTAAGTCTGCGTTTGTCGACTGGTACTGACAGACCAAGTATGATAACATCATTGCCACGTATAAGAAAGGTAACTTTCGCGAACATTGATGCCGGGCTCACGGGGCGGGATTTGAAAATGGAACCTTTGGCCCCGAAGCCCAAAGTTCTAAACGCACCTCCATGTACATACACGCAACTACACATACATATAAATACAAACACACACACATATACACGCGCGCGCGCGCACACACACACACACACACACACGCACATACACATATACACGCATACACGGACATACACATATAGTATACATGCATACATACAAACACACACACACACACATACACACACGCAAATACACATATACACGCATACACGCACATACACATACATGCATACATACAAACACACACACACACATACATACACACATACACACACACACGCACACATACACATATACACGCATAGACGCGCGCACGTAAATACACATATACTTATCAGCACATCTTCAATAATTTGGCACTTTTTGATGTAAATCGTTATTCTATTGCTGATGGATGGCCAGCGAGCACCACGCATAATTATAACCTTTGGTCAGTTACGTCGGCCAGACACTGACGCCGCGTGCAACGACGCGTCTACAACCACGACATGTAGGCCCTACACACGATGAACGTCGTCTATGACGCCTGTATGGAAATGACTGACGTCAGAGAACACTATCACCAGTTCTGACATATGCAATTCAACGTGGACTGATCATCCGTGTGAACAGTTGCAAACTGAGGTGGGAGGCTATATATGTACAATATGTTCACTTGGTACCTCTCTCCACCCCCCCCCCCTCTTCCCCTCTCTCTATTTCTTCCTCACTATTCTACTCACTTCGTTATAATATATCTGTCTCTCATAGTTATTCTGTCCGTCTATATGTATCTCTCTCTCTGTCTCTCTCGCTCTCTCTCTCTGTCTGTCTCTCTCTCTCAGACAAACACTGATACCGGCAGCGCAGACATACATATGTACATACATAGTACGTAGGCCTACCTATACAGTATAGGTACTAGTATATAAACAACAATACACAAGGACATGCCTGCATGTAAACATCCATATACTTTGTCTTTGACCTTTCCGAAAATCATCATGCGTTCCCAATAGTGATATTTAACCAAACCAATATACATACGTTAGCACAACTAACATACTTACGTTAGCCCAACTAATAGACTTACTTTAGCAAATTACTTGTTAATACAACTGATAGGTTACTATAGATCGGGGTATAGCTCACTCAGATCCCTAGCGGGAAGGAATATGACCTTCGACTCCAGTCGCGATATTGTAGAAAATGTATGCAAATTTATTCATTAAGAATATCGCGCCTGATTTCCCAGCTAATTAACGTACTTGGAGGGTCAATCAATCGTAATGATAGCCAGGAATGTCATAGTACATAGCCAGGCCGCGCTCTTATTCGTAGATTACTGACCAATTATGATTTCCAGCTTGTTAATTTCACCCTGTCTCCTTTCAGGTCCGCGCATATCACCATGGCGACGCGTGTGCCGGATCACAAGGCCTTTGAAATTTGAAGTTTGCAGTGAAAAGCGCAATTAAAAAAACCTTAGAAGTAATTGGCCGACACTGAGTTGGGGAATTGTTAAGTGCAGATCGTAGTGTTTCCTCTCGTCAGTCTGAATGAGTTGGTCTGTCGCACTAAATAGGTCATATGTTTTACGAGATTGCCTTTCTGTGTTGTTCTTGTATCACAGTGTAACACACTGTCAGACCAGTCATGCTACTTATTCCAACTATGTCTGCATAGCGCCAGAACACATAATGCTACACGACGCAGACACTAGTGTGTCATATTTCAGTCAGGTCGTTATTCAAGTTAAACAAGACAATTGAACAGGCTTCTGTGAATATCAATATTATGAACAATGCATACATGTTTTCATATAATATTGGATTTTTCTTCCTGTCGATGATTACAAAGACTATTACGTTACTTCCTTGATAATCAATTGCACCATCATAATCAATAGCAATACTAATAGTAATATCAATTTGCAAAGTATTACGTATCGAGCTAAAGACATTTATTGATCTATGATAAAACCATACATACTAGCATTAATCTTGCTTACAAATGTTTGACGAGTTGAGTACGTCTTGATATCGTCTTGTGTAAGCTACAGATGCTACTTGTTGGCCAGTTCCTTAGTATAACTCCAACTCTGGTAGAGCAGCAATCTAAACACAGACTCAGCAGCAATTAATCGTCAGCAGTGTCATATTAGAGACAAATATAGGTTATAAAGTAACATAGCGGATAGACCATATATTATAGTATGTAGGTTGTATTGACAAATACTAGTACGTAATTTGAATGTTCTATCTTACTATACGTATAGTGGTGGGTAATGACAAGTAGATACGTATACATACATGTAATAGCAAGGATTCAATCAAACTCATATGTTAATACAAATGCCACATATTTGCTAGGAATAATGTGCGCTTTAAAGACAATACTTATAACAATATAATATTTATTTCTTACTTGGACACGCGGTGATGCGCCAGGAGCATTGAACAATCCATTCTCAGTTTGGCTGACTACAACAACAAGATGATCTACAAGTATACCTACACCTGGCAGGGTATCGTTCTCATATCCACTATACAAGACCACAGCGTTCTCGTAAGCGCACACTCCCCATGTATTAGAGATGGCTACGAGAGTCCTTATGGTCTTGCATTATATATGAGGGCTTCGAGAAACGATACCCTGGACAATACGTACCATTGTAGACATGTATGAAACATGGCCATATCAACACGCAAATAGGCTCTGTAAATTCAGTACAGTTGCACTTCCAGTATTGACTCGCTTCTCGTCTTGTAAGATATAGTTCGTGCGATCCATGAAGCACTAGATCTCTCCGCGCTAGTTAACAATAAATCCATCGTTCATTCTGTCATCGATGGATGACATAAACGTATTCTCATGTTGGTGGATTTAGAAAAGGCGTTCAAGAGACGATGCTTTATCGATCTTTGTAAACATCCTTTGCTCGAGTTGTGCCATGAAGGTACTATACTATATACTGCTCCATAGATATATATCACCGACAAATGCCTCCACTTAAAATATACCCATTAGTCTGTTCTCTCTCTCTCTCTCTCTCTCTCTCTCTCTCTCTCTCTCTCTCTCTCTCCCTCACTCCCTCTCTCTTATTCAGTTGATGCTGGTCTCCCAATCATGTACAATGTTGGCACCGAATCAATCTCTTCATCTTTGCGAAACGGGTCCTCGCTGTTATTCTGAAACTACGATGGTATCAATACCGTTATTCCTTTTTTACCGATTACGAAAATACAGATATTTGTGGTCTAATCACACACAACGATGTCTAAACATGTTCTCAATGATTTAAAGCTTGCGCTGGTAATAGAAATACCATTTTAATCCAAAGGGAAAACCCTATCATGGCCCTTTAATTTATTGGAATAATGATACGTTTGAAGTTTTCTGTACAGAAACTTGTTGTAATTCGCTCAACGACGGGACTCACCTTTCTGCACTCAGATCAAAACAGTATCGCTTGCTCATTCCGCACTATGAGTACGGGAGATAATTTAACATGACTGTTACTTGAATTTGTCAATTCAAAATTACAGGTTCTTTCAATAGCGCCAATGACGTATTACGTTGTGGTTAAAAAAAAAACTGACACAGAGGACTGCCTACAGGATGTGAGTAATATGTTCCCATTATTCGTGCCTCCGTCACCTACAATCTTCCAGTTTAATGACATTCTTACAGATGAGGGTGCGGTGTACGTGTGCATGTGTGTGCGTGTGTTCCATAATAAATGGGGTTGGTGGAGCGGGGGTGGATGTATTCTTGAAGGAGTCTTTAATCTGTTATCTGAAAATATCTGTGTTTGGTATTTGGCATTTACATCTCATCAGACCTTATTTTCTGTCCTTATTTGGCGAGTTCAAACTTAGGATGGTGTATAGTGTACAGTAATTAGTGGGAGTGGTTTGTGTAGGCCTCATAGTTCTACGGAGCGGGACTACAGATATACTAGATATACAATATACAGTAGATAACTACTATTATCCAAAACAGAACAATTCACAACATTATCAAAACAAAGATATATCAATATGACCTTTTTCACAGAAATTCGGTTTTGCTTCCTGGACCAAAGCCATAATCTTTGTGACGGAATGACTATATATATATGTATGTGTGTATATATATATATATATATATATATATATATATATCGAACCTAAATACCGATACGCATACATAACTAAGGTTTATGTCATAGACGACAATCTGACAGGAATCCAAATGACTGTGGGTCTTATACAAACAACGGCATCCAGCTAGCGGTTTCTTTCTACCTAAAACATTTCATGTGCCAGAACTCCAGACGTTGTAGTCATTACGTTTGCTTTAAGCACTACTGTTAGTTTATTTGAGGTGGAAGTAATTCTTGTTTAGGCCTTTCCAGAATCACTGATCTAAATAATTGCTAAATAGTGCAGGAAATTATGAGGCTCGTCAAAAGTGATTGCCCTAGGGTCACAACAGTTTGTCTAGGGTAGCCAACTTCCGCAAGAAGACACTTTAGAGAATGTACAAATTCAGATGTTTTGTTATCTTTATGTCAATGAAACATATAAGCAATTTGCACGATACCAAACACCGATGTTAATTCTAGATATGACACATGGTTTCGCATTTCTTAAAGTTTACCCACGGCACACTATCATTGTCTCTTTCATCCTCAACTAAGCATTGTAGTGGACTATGTAGTGCACATTATAGTGTGCGAATGTTGTATTACGATATGTTTGTACTTCATACGATATCCTCACCTACCAATGGCGGATGACTTAAGAAGACAACACTGTAACATGCCATGCCGTACTCTCTAACCCTCATGGCGCACTCCTACATCGAAGTCTCGTTAACAATTAAATACAGAAATCAAATAATCATTTAGTTTCATTGAAATCACACAGGAGACATGTGGACATAGTTCTTGTGACGATCTCACACTAACTGATGGCACCACTAACTCCGACAGTTCTTCATTGAACCACATCTTCTATCCAATACCATTGATTTCGTCAGCTTGGCTGGACTGGTCTTTCACTTCGAAACACAATTAGCGCAGATCAAATACACCTTGATTAAAACCAGTCTGGGCCACTATTGAAGTCATTCAGTATGTGGCCTCACCAGACATACACCAGTTTAAACAAACGAGAATAAATTGTAAGATTGAAAGACGACAGGAAGAGAGATCTTCACATAGGTTATCTGATTTGTGTGGCCGACTGTTGGATTGACGTTGTCACTGACGTGTTCTCTCTACGTCAGACGTCAACAGCTGTGTGGAAATTGCCAAATAACAACTGTCACATCATGCAACTGGCCAGTATCCACCAAACACATGCAACAACTACCTGTGATGTCCCAGTCACCAAACAAACATCATGCTACGTATTCTTACGGTAAGAATCTATGTATAGTAGGATTACTTCCCTTTAAATAAACAATGTGTCAATTCCTGCCTGGCACTAGCATTGTAGGCATTGGTGACTGTAGACTGTAGATTCAATGTAGATTCAATGTATTTTTTTTATGAAATTAATTTATTACAAAGTGCAAATCCCTCAGTTTTAGAATGTTGTTATGGACATTTATATACAACAAACCATGATTGTATTGCTAATGCATAATTTAATAGAGACTTTCAAAATTAAATTAATATGTCTGTTCTATTCAACTATTCAACTGAACACCTGTTACTGTCAGTTACATATACAGAGATAGCGCTCAGATATGCCTGGTACGCAACGAGGTTACTGCAATCTGGGTCAATTGACTGGCGGCTGTAAGTTTGCAATTTTTATGTCCTGAGGCCTGACTGAAACAGCTGTGGCAGAGGAGGCTAGAGACAGCACCCCCGGGGTCCGAGTGTATTGGGTCCAGCATGGACAATCAATTCTTCAACCAATGGAATAAGATTAGTTCAGTAGGTAAGACTGGATGCAGTTAAGAGAAACAAAGCTAGATTCAATTTATTCAGCACCAATATCCTCCCCAGTTGTTAGAAAGGATACTTGATAGATACCAGAGTCCCTGCAGTTTCCCGGTGGATATGTCAGTGCCGTGTGTGAAGCTAATGGTAGCGAGCATGTAGGCCTACTGCACGTCTCTGGTAAGACAATACAGACATATAGTGCTCTGTTGATGATCAGCATACATTGTGCAATGGGTCTTCCCGTAGTCTGGTAGTGGTAAGAAATGCATCATGTTTGAATGTAACATTAAACGGTAACATGTCATATGGATGGTGGATACCCTTTCAATGAGAAGTATGCCTACTACATAACTATATTTTGAGACACGCATTTTGGATGGCGACACATATATGGTTACGAATGTATTACTGGAATAGAACGTGAAACCAATGATATAACTGTAATAAAATTACAGACTGCGCATTTCTACGAACGTGGACATTATTTTAGCCTGAAGCTTTTATCTTGAAATTTAGATATTAGAGCTAATACACATAACTTCCAACTCTTCCATCAGCTGTCAGGGTAAATCTGCGTGTTCAAAGACGTGTTCAATTACACCTTATCACGGATACAGCATTCAAAGCAAACACTTCCACGTGCGAGGAAACAGACGTGGAACACCACTTCAAATAATAAGCTCGTTTAGTCTCTTTAGGGCATGTTCACGTTATCAACTTTGATGTAACGATGAACCAGCCTTTAAAACAACATATCCTCGCCGACAGAGGCACAGCATATCTCAATCAATCCTGGAGGACTTGGTACCAATCTTCCTTAGAAGAATTGGCAGCCTTCTCGAATCAATCGACTTGTAGCTTGTTCCCACATTCTGCTACAAAGTCTTTGGCTTAATTTTCGATTACACATGACGAGTGGAGTCGTGGCCATTAGTGGCGCATTATAGCAGCGCGGCCTGTGTCGACGTGCCAAGCCCATTGATTAGTGAGTGCAGTATTAGTGATATTGTGTTCCATATCGTGGCCTAAAATGTTCTTCCTGATTCCTGCCTTTAGTGTCTTCGCTTCTGAAGATTACAGCCAGCCGACCTCTACTGCTACCACTGTCCCCCCCTCCCCAACCCCCACTGGCAGCGTTCTCGAACATTTAGGAACCAAGAACTATTCCAGATCTATCGACCCTCGCAACCTTCGCCAAGGGTGTACGCTCCTAAACAGGGACAGTCTTTTATATAATAATCTGGGATGCGTTCAAAGACACAAGGGCTGAGTAAGCCGCTTAGCTAAACTGGTTCCCAGTCCCATTTACTATTGATACGACTCTTGGGACAGTGGCTAGTTTGGCAAGCCGCTTCTAAGCCGCTTGCGGCTTTGAACGCACCCCTGGTGTTGGAAAGTGATGATTAATACACGTAACTACTACGGGTGTGTTCAGGACGCTAATTTCAATTTGCCGCATTACTCGACATCCGGAAATTACTGCGTCCATTCCAGCGCTCCTTACACGCGGGCTGTACGTCCAATACTGCCCTGTCCATGCCAGACCTGATTGAGCAGTGCCGAGGCGGTCTGCGGCTGGCTTGGACAGTGCCAGCTTATTGACGGAGAAAAGCGACATGTCAGACGGCACACAGTTTAATATTGAGGATTAGTTCATAAACGAAGCCAAATTGGAAACGATTGACTTATAGTGTATGGTCAGTTTAGATCGAAGATCTTTTGTGATTAATCGGCACCGCGTTCCTTTATATAGGAATGCATTATGCTTCTAATTTGGAATCTGCAGCTTTTATGTCTTTCATCAATTCTTTGATTATTCTTTTTCACCACCGCTACAATTAAACAGAACATTAAACAGAACATGAATTTCGGGAGAGAGAACACACTCCTTTTTGTAAATCCACACATCATTTTCATGTTTTCATATCAATGTAGACAATGCCTAACTCGATACAATAGTACACAGTACTAGTTAGATTAGTAATATTAGGATACATTATTAGTACACTATTCTGGTGACTATGGTTCATTAACAGAATGCAAAGCGAATACAAAGTGGAGTCGACTTGTTTTATTTTGTGTTTTCAACATTTATTTTCAGAGGTAGCAACTACAACAGTTGTATGTACAGTTGCACATTCTCCAGCAGCTCGTGTCACTACTGCGATCGTCTGTCTGCTAGCAAGACAGTAGAGTTCTATCCCTGGCAATCCTGTGCAGCAGGCTATTCCACGTGATGTATGGACCACGGTACTGAGGTCGGAGAAATCGCGCCGTATTATTCCACCTGGTTGACACTTTCTCGCTGAACATTTGATAAAGTCATAATTTATCCTTTGTGTATGTTCAGGCCGGGCAGCAAAGGATGAAGGATGACTTGGCCGTGTCTTAAAGTGCCGTGGAAACTACGAGGGCTCGTCTCGGCGTCTCGGGGACTACAGCAGCTCCCTGGAGTAAGGAGACTACAGCAGCTCCCTGGAGTAAGGAGACTACACCAGCTTTCTGGAGTAAGGGGACTACATCAGCTTTCTGGAGAAAGGAGACTACACCAGCTCTTTGGAGTAAGGGGACTGGACTGGCGAGGAGGAATAGGAAGATACATATATACAGCATACCATTAGCATCTACGGACATCCCAGACCCCATACAAATAGTTTAACCCAGTTACTATCAAATAATGACATGTTGGAAACTAATATATAAGAATAATGGTTTACACATATAATTGGTTTTGAAAATACAAAATACGATATAAACTATTCTGAAAGTATATGCTAATATCGTATTTTGTATTTTAGACTCATAGTATAAACGGTATTTTTGTCGGAAGCAATCTTAGTGGTAATATATTAATATCCACGCTCCAATCCAAGTAGCCAGGACAATTTAATTGTAATCTGCGATGTGCCAAGTCTAGCGGTATTAATACCGTGTATCTAGGACTATCCACGTCGTGCTCTAGCGTACCAGTCCCCTCTGGGGAGCGAATACATCAGATTACTTTCGTGTAGATCCTTCTCAAAACTCTCTCAGCTAATTGTGAATACACTTCCCTGACGTCATCACCGGTATAATTAGCACTGATCCAGGGTACAATTAAACAGTACGGTCATTAAAGGGACGTAACCCAGTAACAGGAGGCGACTTAACCCTTTTGCTGCGAAAAAAGTAAATAGACGATGTATGGTTTTCGCCTACATCTGTCGTAAATGAAGCATTAACGTCGGTGCTAAAGTAGAGAACATAAATTCTCCATTTCCTAGCGCGATCAATACGTGTGGTCTAACATTACATCCGGGCAATGCACTACCCGCATTTATTAGCATTTTTCTCATTGAATAAACACACGATTCACAATTCTGTTCATAAGCTGCTGTATGTGTAGTGACTCTGTATTACCACAGGGGATGTTATTTATCAATAACAGTATTAATTGTTGGTGCTCGGAGGTCTACAGGTTTGTAATATCTGTTTAACAATTATATTGATTAAGAACATAGGTCATGTTTTAATTATGATTAAGTCATAAGCGAATTCCTGTGACAATTGATATGCATTACATATGGCAACATGCAATGCGTGTTATGGACCACTTACGCTGACATATGGACATCGACTCTGCCAATATGTCCAGTCCCTTGTTCCGGTCCAGCTGTAAGCCAATTAAAGGCGATATCCTCAGTATCACGGATGCGCGGTCATGTAGGAATTCCCAGAAGACTGGAGTCAGTCTGGAATGTTACAAGGAACATATGGCGGACTATCTTCTCTTAACTACCTGCCTCACGGCGCACCTTAGCCACATTTCATGTCCTGTTTTAATAAATCAGAATGAGGTACTATTGATTCTGTTACTCACATGCGGGTCAAGGAAGGTCACATAAAGGTCATATGCTACTTGTTGCCTGTCTAGACAGACGGCTGCTTGCCTTTGTGACATGCTTTATTTTAAATCATTCGTTTCGGTAATAATCGAATAATCGATACCAGTGTCCTACAGGCATGTTGATCACGACAGGAATACACTCGGATTCCATCAAATAATCTTACACTGAGTTAGTTGAGTTGAAATGTGTCTCAGGACGCGTAACTGGATAACATAGAGCAAGACTAGACCACGGACCTCAGATGACAATTTATGGCTGGAATGATGGGGACAATGTTTTCTGATTACGGCTCTTTAAAGTGTTTGTTTCAGACGAGGCAATCAGTAAATGTCCATGAACTGTGAATATTAATATTAATACAAATATGAATACTCAGAACATCATATTTAGCTGTGGATATTAACACAAATATGAATACCATATCTCAGAACGTCATATCTAGTTATCGCCGGGATAATTCCCTACATGTTTCTCACCGTCGCTGGTGACGTTGTCGGTGCCGGAGCTGCCTTATACCACTGTGAGGAGAAATTAGGGACAGACACTGACGACTGGCGCCGTATTGACATCCAACAAGCTTTCGCTACTCAAACTGAAAACGCGGGTTTCGTGTAGTACAGACGTGTAAAGAATGTCTTCTGTCATCGCGGACAGCGCCCGTCCTATTTATAATAACTGTCTGAGTGCTGCCTTGTCTGGAAAACAGTGGACCGGAAGTGAAATATATTATTTTCGACGCACGTTAAAGTAAGCTAACATTTCATCTATATCTTACACATGATTGCCTAGACTCCAATCCTCTTATGAAATATTAATGCTATTAAGTAATGGAAGGTATGCAACCATGGCCGTGTATTAATTATATATGGTGTAATAGCACCTTTCACAGTCACTGGATATAGCTATTTGTACGTGGACACGTAGGATACAAATATTACAGTGCATTATTCACACCACAATCAAAGTTGCCTCTGCATTAATGACGATCTACAGAACACAGTGAGGAAGACAATACAGTTTACAGTTGAGGTGAAGCTATAGAGATCGGCCCTGGTTATGCTAGGATCTTCATCATCAGATTCCTGTCTGTTGCCAATGGGCTGACTTAAAAAGTAACCGTGGCTTCATGATCTCTTCTGACAATATAAGCGCCACTATGCCAAGCCAAATGGTTGACGTGCACATCCTGATGACGGTATGTTCTATGCATTGGCACACGTCATGCACGGCGATCCGGTTCCGGTTCCAGTACAGGGCCTGGCCATTGGTTATCTTCCTGATGTCAAGTGCAGATAGCTAGTCCAACACATGTAGACTAATCTTCCCATAGGTCCATCCTCGCTCAATGTATGTCATAACATTTGCTCCCTATCTCTTGGTCTTCAGTTAGTCGAGGCATTGCCAGTTCTGTCATAAATTAAAATAAGCTGGCCCATGTTTCGCTGAACAATCAAAGTGCTGCGACAGCCGTAATTCCATGTTAACGTATAGGAATTACCACTCTCGTAGCACTACGAAGGGTTCAGGACATTTGTATCTGACTTTGTATACAGTCTAGTTTCCATGCACGGAATCGTGTCATGACTTGACATCATCTTTGCGATGTTTACCATGACCTACTTCGGGCGGTTACGCTAGTTTAGCCCGGAAGTGTCATTGCGCATGTCTAATTGTTGCTAGACAAGCTTTCGTGCTTCGTGCACATGTTCGTGACGTCACTCCAGCCGTGGATCATATATAAAACATAGCCATAGCGTACCCGACCTCACTAGGCCTACTTACACAACACACCATCCAAGTCGTAATTAATGTCACAGGAAGTTAAGACCAATGACTCCGTTTACGATTATTGCATACATAATGAAAATAATTACGTATTATTAAAGCCTGATTTGATCCTTATCGCGATTAATATCTGCTATGTCATCTGTTATCTGTAATGTGTGGGTAGACATTTGCTTTTAATACATTGCAATTGGTTAACCACTAAAATATTAATTAAATCTACGAAAGATAACTCTGTTTCCACTTCATTAATTCGCTATTAAGCACGAGAGAAAAGTTTGTGATTGAAAATGCAACCTAGGGAGAACTGGTTCCGCTTGGAGAGAGAAGCGCCGCTTGATTCCATGGAGACTCCGTGCATGCCGAGATGGCTCCTGTTGGTCTCATTGCTACTTCTCGTAGAGCTAATATTGTCCAATAATTTTAGACATTGCATGTCTGAATGATTCTTTTCAGTATGAACCACGGACGCGGTAAACATTCGTCGCATTTGAATCGTATTAGGCTATCTAAACATATAGACGCACAATAGGGTACTCATGAGAAGGATTGCGATGGTTAGTGTGGGAAATATTGCCCTTTAGAATAACACTTTTCATCGATCTATAATCTGCTGTTAGTTGATGACGAGATACTCTGCTTCCACTGGGAATGGTGACTGGAAAGAGCAGTATATATAGCTGGTATAGTATGAAATGTAGTCCGAGTTTGAATACCGATATGGCTATAGTACGTGACGTCTATTATGCACACTAATCTACACCATCACTGCCTATACTATGCGTATACATTGTTTTTATTTTATGAATTATGCGAATTAATGTTTGGCCTTTAAATCAATCTAATTACAAGTCAATATTATCAATTCGAATATCTTTCAATTTGTGTACTTTTGTTGATGATGATATTGGGGTCATATACATAACGCCACTTTCAAGAATAGTTTATTAATTTCACGACTTATTTGACTACGACAGAAGACAGCTTACACAACTACATGTAAACCTATGAGCATCGTCTGGTGATGGCGAACCAAGCATGGTGTCGGCGTAGGACGGAACTTATAATGAAGTCATGGAACAGGTAACTTTCTAATTTATTGACGTGTCAGTATTTCCCCCAAATTCGATGATCTTCCTCTAAATAGGAAATGAGACAATGAATTGGAGATTTGTGATTTTGTTGGGAATGGTTCGACTGGAAGAAACTATACAAAACCAGACTACCTCCTCCCGTTTGGTTTAAAAAGAGAAGTAATAAAATCTAAAAAAGTGAAATCCAAATATCAAAGTCAATACATCCAACCACTTCTCGTGGCCGTTCACCTATACTATTTACTAACTGACATAACGCTATACTTTATTTGATATGTTTCTGTTACGAAACTAATACTACTATCTGACATGAGTTGTCTCTAGGCAAACTTGTTAAAGGTTAACTTTCCAAATTCTATAGTGTGGACTTTGAAGGAAAATCGATATGACATTTGCGTACGCTTTTAAAAATTGCAATACATCTTTCAGTTCATATGCGTAGATTTTGTTCAGCTAAAACCGGTATATTGTAAGACAAATGGTGCTGTGTGTCTCACTAGGCGTGCAATGAGGGGGCAATGAATGATAATGTACGTTGTCCAGGACAATACTATAATGATATATTTGAGATGGAACCAGGCAGTAAGCAGGCAGAGATGGGCGAAGAGCAGGAATTAACTGGTCTCGGTGCTGTTATTTTAAAATCAAACCACACTTATATGATGTGTCCTGAAGAACAAACTATACTTACTAAACCACTTGTCTTTCCCTGTTAAACAGGAAGTTGTGTATAGTACATGTACTTACCAACACATATAAACTACTGCTTAAAGGCATACTATCACAGATGTTTATGATTGTTTTGGACTAGTTCTTAGCTACAACTGAACAATACATTCACTTGAAATACATAAAATCATGTTTGTACTTTCAAAAACCTTTCCATCGCTGTTTGGTAGACCCATATCTAGTGCAACCACCTGTAGTCTACTGATAGACAACCTGAATATGGTCGTATTGTTATTTCCTTACGTATGCCAATGCAAGGGGACATAACTTAGTGGGACGACTTAAACATACAATACGCACATCTAACGTTTTCTCGCAATTCGTTCATAGTTCAGTTAATGCATCAAAGACAA
>JAUTBV010094384.1:0-17452 GCA_032361325.1 Lepetodrilus fucensis
GTTTGGATGGCATGCTCCCGATTTTTTTTAATGTAGGCATAGCAAAGTACAACATTTCCTGATATTAATAGAAAAACTATACAATGGTCTGGTGGTACGAGTATGCTTCCAAAACATTTCGAAATGTAGTCCGGAGGAGTGTTCGAAATGTAGGCATAACGAAGTGCAATTTCCTGATATCTATAGAAATAAAACCCATAGTGTTATCTAGTCTGGGGATGCTCTGGGGGTGCAAGCCGGGTGAGCCCCCCATGAATCCGCCCCTGAATTGAAAACATATTATTTCTGCACATCTAACATTACAAAATTGAACTGATAAAATACATTACAGCGAGATATTATCAAGTATAATTGTGAGAGTGCATAGTGTTCTTTAAAAATGTTCAGCATTTAATTTGAAAAACACCTGTCATAGAATGTGAAAAGTGCTAGCAAAATTGAGTAATAGTTGGCAAACACGCTTTTCTAAGATAATTGAATTCACATTTCCGGTGTTTTCCAAGCTGAATTTGTTGTTTTTAAACCGTAAAAACAAAATGGTCGCCCAAATCATGGCCATACCATGCAATACATAAGTAAAGTTGGTAAACACATTTTTCTAATGTAATATGGCCGTTGGGCTGACTCAAATATTTAGAATATTCACATTTTGATGAAAGGTGCATTTTCATGACGTGATATTTCAACAATTACAATGTTGACATTAGCATGATCAAGGCTACTGTTATCAGGTTTCTGGAATATCTGGAATATGAAGTATTTGTTTCATTTAATAAATATTTTACAAAGTGTTAAAAAACTATTTTAATTAGCCCACCGTGGTGAAAAGTGCATTTTCATGACGTGATATTCTGAAAACTACAATACTTATGATGCTGCAAATTGCAGGACCCATTGTCATTAGGCTATTGTCAGGGTTATTATCATTGGGCTTCTTGAAAATTAGGTATGCGTTTCATTTACTAAATATTTTACAAAGTGTTTAAAAGGCCTCCATGTTCATTTTCATGACGGGATATCTTGAAAACTACAAAACTTATAATGCTGCAATTTGCGGGGTTCATTGCGGGGTTCAATTTGCGGGGTTCAATTGCGGGGTAATTGTCATTGGGATTTTGGAATATGAGGTATGCACAGGCTGGTCACCGGCAGAAATCCACTTCTGAACATCTTACGCCACTACCTAAATTCTCTTATTCAGATAATGGCACCTCGTTCGCTTGAGTTCGAGGGTCTGGGCTCGCGGTCTATAACAATAATTATGAACACAATGGGACGTACTATTCTGGTTTACCGGTATACAGTTTAAATAAATTAGAATATTTCTACACTAGAATATCGTGCTTTGGTTATTTATAATCATATGAAGGAATCTTAATAATCATATGAATGCATTCACAGACAAAAGTATAATGAATATAAATCATCCTTACAAAATAGGTCCGCTTGGACCCCTTTTGTAAGGATTAGTAAGTTTTGACAACTGTACTGATGAGGGTTAAAGTACACCCTACTTTCAACAAGACAAAACATGCTTACTTTTCACTTTAATCAACCTTAATCAGCTGTCTTAATAGTGAAAAAAATACCCTCAAATATAACAGTTCTAAATGTTATACATTCAAAATTACTGTATTCCAATACAAGAAATACTACACTTTAAGTTATTACGTCTGCCAAAGAATACTGGTGTTGCTTCAATTTTTACCATCCGTTTAGATAGATAACATCATCCCCCAACTCTCTCGTTCTATCTCTCCATTCTTTCCTCCCTCCCTTCCTATCTCTCCATTCTCTCCTCCTTCCTTCCCTACCTCACTCTCTCTCTCTCTCTCTCTCTCTCTCTCTCTCTCTCTCTCTCAAACGCACACGCCCTTGTAAATATTACGATTTTGTTTGTGTTTTCTTTATCAGAGTATTATTGTTCATAATGTTAAACGTTTGGATTAAAAAAACCACCAAAACATACAAAATAATAAGAAAATGATTAATCGATTTGTAATAATTTAATTGTTTTCCAAATATTTTAACAACTCCTAGTATACATAATATACAGAGCATCAATAATTAATAGTTTGAAGGTATATTTGTGAAGAAAACAATCGTGGATGATTCTTTTTCTGGTACTTATATGACATCGTGTTTCAGATGTCAAGACTGCATATTCCTGAATGGAAATCAAGAATTGAACCTCAAAACAACGTTGCCAGTAGCTCTGAACATTAACATGGCGGCGTATGTGTATGCTATCAGTAGAGGTGCTAAATGGATCTATTCCACCAATGGTATATTTAATCTGGAAAATAGATTGCAAAATTACCACACAACTATCAGCTCCAATGGAATACTATATGCTGGAGAACTTCCGTTCGATCCAGATCGTCACTTCGGAATTAAAGACACCTCGCTAGATGTTAACAGAAAGACCTACGCATCATACCGTCTTGGGGAGTATCCGACTCCGAGCATCCAAATACTATGGCGGCCTCCACTAAACCGGTCCCAGTACGACGTAGACAACGTGAGCTGTAGACTTCCTGCCGCAATGATCCCGGCAGCGCACTTTCCTAGTACGGATTTAGCAGACTCTCTTGTAGGACTGAGGTCATTCTGGGCACTGGGCAGTTTCCTGGGGAATAGCAGCAGCTCTCGCTGGACATCCTGGTGGCTTTGGTTGATGTCTGACCTCAATGAAACCATTGGAATGCATCCTCCACCTTGTAACATCAGAAGTCCTGATATGATCACTCACAGAAGAGACACGGTCCAAGAAGTTCAGTCAGTGTTTAAATGCATGCCTGGTCGTCGGTTCCAAGAATGCGCCTTGGACTTGGCAAGGAATATGTTAAAGAGAAAACTGTTATCAAAATCGGACATAGATAACCTAGATGTTTGGTTGAGTGTTCTTGTGTCTCTAAATATCAAAGAGCCTACGAGACGTATCATACTGACACAGCCATTGAAAGACACGCATAGATTTCTATATGAACCAAGTGCAAAGAGATGGCTGGAGCCTCATCCAAATCCTTTCAAAAACTTATGCAGGAAGACAACTCCAAAAGTCGGTTTGTCATCGTCGCAAGTAACCAAAGACATTTTACTAATTGTCATCTTCAATGACCCAACATTATATTCAAATATAAAACATCTGCATTACATATACCGAAAATATTTCACCCATATAATATATTGTGGAGACGTTATAAAGTTATATGATAAAACTTACAATCGGAATAAACAACCACTAAATTTCCTAGAAATAAACGGGATCAACAAAGGTATATATGGCTACATTTGTTCTGCATATGTAATGCAACTTGGATACAAGGTGAGCGGTTATCTTCAGATCTCTGATGACGTCCTACTCAATACATGGACCATCAGCGCTCTTCCAAGAGACAGGCCTTGGTTTCAGAAGAGCATCAGGAAGGGTAGGCTGGACTATGACAATGTCCCGAACATCACGCCAACTGATCATAAACGTTATTGGTGGCCGTGGTCTGATAGAAACTGGGGAGTCAGTCGTCTGCGAAACATGTGGGCGTATATGCGAACATTGAAAACTCCGGCCGAGAAAAATATGATAGAGAAATTTACGTCTCAGTTAAAGAAGAACCTGCAGTTCGAAAATGTACCCGGTGGGTTCTATGAAGCCTCAGATATATTCTATATTCCAGCGAAATATGCAGAAGGCTTCATTTTCTTCTCGAAGATCAGCCAGCTGCACGGTTTGTATCTGGAGATTGCAATACCTACAATGCTAGGCGGCTTAGGTGAGGTTTCGGATATTGTAGGCCTTAATGGGACATATCTGTGGTATCAGGAAAGAGTACTTTACAAGCAGATGTACAATCCAAGTCACCACTTTCTTCATCCATGGAAATTTAACGAATTGAAAAAAAACAAAATGGGTAGATTCTTTTATTGTACACGATACCTCCCCAAAATTGAGGCGATTGCTGGTGCATAATTTAGATTATTTTTGTCTTATTACATTTCTTTGGATTCTGAATCGCAATTGCAACGTTCACGTATCATAGGCATTGATGACATGCATATCGCCCACTGGGTGTCCATCTTACCTTCCTTCCGCCCGGACCTGTTAGTTTTTAAAAGTTGTCATACTTGCAGCCTCCTTCATGAATAAAGCATGTTAATTACGCTAAATATGTAGCTCAACAAATAAATCACTTTGAACAAATCATATTTAATAAAGTGTTTGTCTATTCAGTAGTTGACTTATTGTTATAAAGATGTCCATGTGATTACTAACGAGAGCCTGATGGAAATATCAGCTTGGGTTGTATACTCCACACGGTGTTGAGAAGGTACAACGAGTGCATACTGATCCATTGACCGGGGTTAATCATGCAGCGTTTTGAGTATGCCTTATATAGGGGTGGATCTGGAGCATTATCAATCAAATGTGTTGGTTATTATCTCATTATCATGGCAATGCCTACTGTGACTGTCTCTATTAGAGCAGTCTTATTATATAGTTGTCACATTGATTCCCATCCTCTGAAACACAGGCCATTATGACTACTTAGTGTAGTCATCATGACCTGTGTTTTCGAGGATGATCGATCCCGGGATTTTATCGGTACTAGTTAAGTTATAACTGCAATGTTGGATATGATGGCCAGTCATAGGTTCAGAGTTCTAACTCATCTTGCAGTGTTACTAACTTACTAGCATGTGATGATAATTATAACAAAGGAAGACATTTGAGTCTAGTTGATTCTAGCTTGGTTCTGTGAGCCACGAGTAGTCTTCTTCAATTCTGCTTCTCCTTTCCTTCTCATTTATCATTACGTCAACGTTTGCAATGATGATGATGTCCAGACAATACTGATATGAAATATTTTTAATTCACATATATTTATAACGTAATAATTATGTGAAAAGGCATGTGCATTAATCGAATAATCAACATTTTCCTCAACAGGCTACTATAAATAAGATAATCACTACAAAAATGTAATATTGAAATATTGAACAATACTATTTTTGTTACGAATAAAACGTGACAAAATATTTCTATAAAAGATATAATGTATCATAGCTAGTAGTAGAATACACTGTTACATTGTGGTAGTATATAGCTTTTACTGGAAAGACTGATGATCAAGCTACAGTGTTATCATGACATTTGAAACGTTTTGATTACGTAACGTGAACGTTTCTCTCTCTGTGCGCTGAACAATGTGAACTAGTAGTATGTAACGTTATATATATCTGAGCAAGCCTGAGATTGCCTGTCTGAACATGAGATTGCCTTTGTCAGGAACACGAACGTTTCTCTGTCAATAACACATTGCCTTTGTCAAGAACACGAGTTTGCTTCTGGCATGAACACGAGCTTGCCTCTGTCAGGAACGCGGGCTTGCTTCTGTCAAGAACACGAAATTACCTTTGTCATGAACACGAGCTTGCTTCTGTCAAGAACACGAAATTGCCCATGTCAGAACACGAGATTGTACCTGTCAGAACACGAGATTGCCCCTGTCAGGATCACAGATTGTCTCTATCAGGAGCACGACGAGCTTTTTTCTGTCAAGAACACGAAATTGACTCTCAGAAACACGAGATTGCCTCTGTCAGGAATATGAATGTGTCTGTGTCAACAACACGAGATTGTCTGTCAGGAATACGAGCTTGCCTGTCAAGAACACGAAATTGCCTTTGTCAGAAGCACGAGATTGCCGCTCTGTCAAAAACATGAGATTTCCCCTCTGTCAGAAACACGAGATTGCCTATCTGCCAAGAACACAAGCTTGCCCCTGTCAAGAACACGAGGTTGCCTCTCTCTCAGGAAGGCATGTGGTCATTGTGGGCGTGTCCAGCTGTATCTCTGACAACGTGGTCTTGTCGTGTTTCCGCAACTGTTCTTTCAGTTCCCGTATAGTTTCTTCATTCTGCAAAATAAGGTGGATCAATCAATATATTTATAGACAGTAGGCTATGCTGCACTGTCCATGGACGCAGATAGACAACACATTCATATCTTGCCATTACGAGCAGCAAAAATAAATGTATATTAGTAGTATAGCTTAGAACTCCTTTGAACTAAACATTAGGAGGCCTATTCTTGAAACGGTCTTACGAACTTCTTAGCCTACGAACAGTTCTTAACGATTCTTATAGTAAGGCTAACTTCGTAAGAACGTTTCAAGAATAGGCCCCCAGACTTACTTTAAGTAGTTCAATACTAACCCTCTTTAGAACGGTCTCCAGTCGCCCCACCTTCCCCTCCAGGATGTGTATGTGGGGCTGGCTGGAGCGCCTCATGTTGCAGGAGCCTGTCATACGTTCACTGCTGCCGTCTAGCTCCAACTGGTTCTTTTTGTAGCGTATTATCTGCAGAGGATATTAAATATTTCATTTAATGGTAAATTTATGATAATTATGAAAGTAAGTGTATTATGCTTTATGGTTAATTGAAATCTGCTATTTCACGTTGATGGAGGCAACCGGATGTGCAATAATAAGGAGTTAATCCATCAGGGAGAGGGTTAAACCAGACCTTTTCAGTGCATCTCATTACCGGTAATGCTGGATAATACTTCATTCATGAAAAGTATAAATATTCAAGAAAGCGGTGATAAAATATCTGAAATATTTCAAACTATTTGGCTCATCATGATTCAATTTCATGAAAGATTCAAGAAAGCGGTGGTAAAATATCTGAAATATAAATAGTATACGAGTTCGCCTTATATTAGTAGTGTGACATTTATAGTATTAATAAATAAGTTTATTAGACATATCTTAGAATGCCATGGGCGATTCTTTATAAGCAGTATCCTAGAACATTAACATTTGATCTACAGTTTTAGAAGAACTCTTACGGCAATTTCTGTAATGTAGAAACATTCTCAATAGGAGATTATCTGTTAGGAGTTCTAAAACTAGTATACGAATCTTTAAGAGTGTCGTACGATCGTAAGAACGTTTGTGAATAATTCCCCTGGTCCATATTTCTCGATGTTTAATAGACATTCAAACGGTCATCGATAGAAGTACCATGTCAGACAGAAATTATCTTCATTATTTGTAATAGACACAGGCAGAAAGGTATGCATCAACACTAGTTTCTTCTAGCGCACACCGCGTTTCTTAACATTTAACATGCAATAACATATCGTGCTGACCTTTGGAACAAACAGCATGATGATATTGATGGTGGTTCCAAACAACACGAAGCCTGAGTGCAGCGCATAGAGCACAGGAACCTGGTTCTCCAGCACCAGAGAGAAGACTAGGGACAGGATACTGAAGATTGCTGTGTTGTAGATGCACTGGCCGATGTAGCGAGAGTCGTTCAGGTCTTCTATCTGAACCTAGAACAAGAACACGAATGCTTAGAATAGAAAGCTTATACCTGTTGACAGTCTCGTCGTTCATATCTCGTGGTATTCTGCGAATAACTAGTCTATGTACTAGTCTATAACTAATATATGTACTAGGACATTAACCTGGGTTCTTGCGTATTGAGAAAGTGATTCATGTAAAGGTAAGATAATCACAGTTTATTGTCAATGGAACGCGTTCACGAAGCTCTAGCTCGTATCAACTACTAGGTGAACATAATCCTCTGGTAACCAGTGTTCGAAATAGAACCCGTCCGCGCGCCCGCGACGGATTATTTTCAGCGAGGACGGGTAACGTTTTATCCTTGCACGCCCGCATGTCGTGGTACTTATTGTTCGTTTTTCAAGATGTATATCATCGATCACTGGCCAACATGTATGAGGACGTGTAACTTCTCATGGCTGGCAGTGAAATTGCTGGAGTTGTATACACACTGTGGTAACTGCTTGGTCAAATAGGCTACATATTATAGAGTGCAATATAGTCTTTTAGTAATACAATACCTTCATGAAAGGGAGTTGATGTATTTGATATACATCATGAACAGTCACTGGCAACACGTAATTAATCCCAAAGAACTTAAGCCCAACGAACATGGAAAGCAAAACACGTGTTTAGCTGAACATAAATGTGTTTCCGGTGATTTATTTGCCGACTCTTTAGGAGGTGCACGATAATCAGATCTATCGTTAAGGAAACACGAAACATTCTTTTTGTTTATTTAAAACATTCTCTTTGCCGTGCGCGCTGTCGTTGGGATTTAGACTACACGAAGCAAGCATCAATGGCTACACTACTGACAACTCATGCTTCCTAGTATCGAATTAATTTTCTCAGTTTTGCAATTTAATATGATGATGTCATGACGTAAATGCCATACTAAATCGTAGTATGCAATGCCGCTGTTAATTCCAAGGAACAGCGGCAACCCAGCCAACACCGAAGTCGATAGCTATCATGACACCGTGATACGGAAATATCTTAAGAAACCATAGATGTGAAATGACTTGCTCATTGAGATGTCATTAGTTGAAAGATGTTCACTTCTTTCTTTAAAAAACTGGTATGCTTGATGACTGCACGATATAATTATAGCGGAACATGCCATTTGAGAGAAGCCCTGCTGTTAGACCGGTGTCTGTGAGTGACGTAGTCTTTTTAAGAACACAGACACAGAGCTCTGAAGACGATGTAATGTTTCATTTATTGACTTCTAAAATTGTGTATTTAATCACGTCTATACTTCCAGCGAATGCGATCTCCTCGTTTACATTCAATCATGTCGATACCTATCCACTAATGGGGTTGGATGTCTATTTATGGGTTAGAGTGCAAGGCTGTGTTAGAAGTGGAGGGTTGAAAAGGAAAGAAAATTCAATGTTCTTTGACAATAGTACAACCCACGAGTAAATATAGCACACGACACTTTCTTAACAAGGGCGTAACACTACCACAGTTTTAACTATCATCGTATTACATCTCACTGAAGTCTGGCATTAAAGTTAACGGAAATTACAAGTGATCGTATTCATTGTCATTTAAAAGTAATTATGTTATTGAAAATACTGTTGAACGCATACTATCACAGATCGTTGACCTGCATAGTGGTCTAGCGAAGTTTTATCCAAAAATATATACATTTGTTTTGACTACTTTATACAACTAGTTACTTATTCCACATGTCTCACTAGTTATTAATATAGTGTAGAGGTATCATTTTCAAACTTCATTCGGCCCAAAACGACAATTTAATCTGTATGCCTTTAAATATGACTAAATAAATACAATAAAAATTAAATTGGATAAAATAAAGTTAGATTGAATAAAATCAACTATCGCCTTGGAAGAACTCACCTTTCTCGTCTCCCAAGCCAGGAAAGTTCCTATTAGCAGCATAACTCCGTGGATTATGAAGAGTGCTGCACTGAAGTAGCGGTCATACTCTGACACACACAGGTCCACCTGATACTGCACCAATATATCATCGTCCTCGTTTAGCTACAAACACAGAATTACACATACATTATTCAATTGTATAATCGATTTCAACAAAAGCATTGTAAAATATTTGTCAAACCTCAGCGCGACTTTTTTTTCATGCATTTAAAAATAATCAAATCCCGTTTTTACTGTTGCGTTAGCATAATTAAGGTCACATGAAAATTAGTTTCATGCAAGCATTTCACTGATATAGAATATAGTTCAACATATATAAGGTAGAGCGATTTTAACAAAGGTACTGTTATTAGGCACGGTATCAGTAAGAACACACTAATTGTCGATATGCGTCCCATATCCGAATGAATAGGCGTAAAAGAAAACGAGCTTCCAGTTATTTCCGTATCGTTAGTAGTCCATTTAAAGATCGGCCCAAATTGTAATCATGTATGGACAGAATTGAAAGCAACCTGAGTAGAATACTTACTTCCTGTGATGTATTGTGGGTAACCACGTGCAGGGGGTCTATGTTGAACCACGTGATCAATACTACTACGTTGATGAGTACTAATATGGCAATTTGAGCAAAAAGGGTCTTGTCTTGTACCTGAATGAAAAGAAACAATCCACGTAGGAATTTAATTTGAGGACAAATATCAGTTGTATTATAGATGATGGTTTGGACAAACGAGTCTGACGAGCAGTATAGGATGTTTCATATACACATATTAGACCACATTAACTGACTAATATTATGTGGGAGTGTAGTGATGTCCAACATGACAATGTATAACTGCTATGTTCTGTCGTATACAGTATCACAATACATGCACCAACATCAAACATGAATACTGTTATCTTACGTCTTTAAGATTCCATATAACATGGACTTTTGATGGTATCACTAGTACGTGTTTGGCATGACATTTAAGACTTACAATTATGGAAATATGTACAACGAGGGTTTTATACCCAGTTCGCTAGTTCAATGTCACAAAAGGGGTCCGTTGCTAAGAGAAATTGTAGCTACACTTTATTGGAAGTCACATTTATGGGACCGGCTGCAAGTGCAAGTCTGTTTGTATGAAACACATTTGTTTTAGCTGCAATATTATTTTTAGCTAACCAGGTGCCCGTTGCACGACGCTCTTGTAGAGCTACAATAGTTGTAACTGGGCTCCCGCCACAATAGAAAGCGTTGACATTACAATAGTTGTAGCCTACAAGAGCGTCGGACCAGTATTGTAGCGATAAAAGTGTTTAATGGACTTACACTTGTAGCAGCCTATGCCATTAACATTCGACTTACACTCAAATGTAGCTACAAATGATACGTACCCAGGCCTATTGAACTAAACACACTACTGTATGTGTATCTATCATACACAGCATATAGGTTAATACTGTCTTATAGGTCACTGGGGTGACACTCAATTTGAAGAATACATTCTCACTATTATTCGGCACTTACTAAGAGTACTTGAATAATGACCACTGTGATTAACGTACCTTCTGACCCGGCTTAATTATCCTGAAGATGATGTGTACCCTCCAGGTCTTTGCAAATAAAGCACCGAATGCCAGCGAGAATCCTATTGCTATTACGATGTACCTCATCTGAAATTACAATGAATGAGTTAGAAATACACATCGTCATACCATTCTCTGTGCAGATGTCTGTCTGTTTACGGTGACAGGAAGACATTTAGAGACATCAGAAGATATTTATTTCCCTACAGGATGGACAACGAGACATCAGAAGATATTTATTTTCACAGGATATATATTTTTCAGGACGACCAGAATACACGTGGACTGTGCACGCACATTTTAATCCTAACTATCCAGCATGTAATTGATTTGTGAAATGCCTACAGCCATATTTACCGATAAGAAAAGCTAATAACTATGATCACGTTTCTACAACGATTGGAATCGATTAATCATATAAAGGGCGAGATATTTTTGACGAAGCAGAATAAAAACGCTAACAGTTCTGATATGAAATTGGCTCTATCGCTCCAGGGCTATCTGTGTGAAGTTCCTGGACATAATTGTAAGTCTTTTACTTGAACTTCCGGAAGAAGGTATCCCCAAGGGTACATCTGTGGTAGATTCACGCCAATTAGATAGTTATGGAAGATGAGTGACTCTACGTGGATTTGATTGTACTTGTACTACAGGTCAGGAACTGTTATGGAAGTGTGGTTTAATGAAGTGTAGTACAAAGGCAATGGGAAGTTTGATATACTCAGCGAAGTATATAACAGCACTATGTAAATCTTATGTACATACACTATTTACAGTTTGTATATATTTCAAATAAAATAACATGTATCTTGAAATGGCAAGTAGCCAGACACCCAACCAATACCGTATCTCTGTCCGTGTGGCAATGTGTGTTCCTTTCAGTCTGCCTGCAATTGGACGGCTGTCTCTTGTCTGTATCTCCCTGTCTCCCCTCCCCAGCGAAAGAGATAGAAGGGGCAGACACAGACAGAGAGAGACAGAGAGAAAGAGACAGAGACAGAGAGAAGCAGACAGAGAGAGAAGCTCTGTCTGCTCCTCTCTCTTTCGCTCGCTCTCTCTTACTTACTCGCCTCTTTTTATTAACTCTCTTCATGCTGGAGGCAGGGATAGGGTTAACAAAATATACATTTATCTCTCTCTATTGGCCTCTATTTTTCAACAATAAACAAAGTAAATGTGACTAGATTGCCGATAAACGTAGGATCCATTCTAATAAATTAACTACTAACAATCGACATATATCATAATTATATAAATATCATTTGTAAATGCACAGCAATCCCATCCCAAGAGAACTGCCCCTTTAATTGACAAATGCTTCTGTCGGTAATCCAGTCACATTTAGTTTTCGCATGATATACAATGATTCCTGGTCGTATTTTCTCATTTGTTAGCCAAGGCGCTCACTCACATGACAAAATACCAGGCTAGGCTGGCGATCTGTTTCCTGGAAGAACACTGAACTGTAGATGAGAATGCAGCCCAGGAGAATCAGAGTGTTAATGTTTGGGGATGACAGCTTGACGATCCTGAAAAATAGCACCAGAGACAAGGTCTCTCGGTCAATACCAAGACTAATTTCATTTCCGAGTGAAATCGATCAGTAAGTTAACAAACAAAGTGGTGATTGGAAACATTTAGACGTGGTTTTGATATTTACACCCTAGAGCCAGGTGAAGGCTCATGCAATTAAAGTAATAAACAAAGCCATGTACAGCTAATCGAGAAACCTGATGCTTAAACATGTCTAACAAAGGTTGTATTCCTTTGTTGAATTGATATTGCTTCTAAAGAAAATCTATGAATAAATAATACTAGTACATGTGAACTGATTGCCACTAATACTTTTGAATTGTATTTTTAATTTAATTTGATTTATTTTTGTATTGGGGTTTAGAGTCGCTTTCTATATAGCTTCTACTAAATTAAATACCATTGAAAAGAAACGTATTTGTTTCTTTAAGGACGAATTATATTAGATTTAGAGATGCGATCCAACGGACTGTTTTTACTGTACCTTAGTTAGTTATTTATTTGGAAACTAACCGACGTTAATAATTGATTCAGGATAAGAATTTGGTCAATTTAGACAGAGCCTAATGTGAAATATGCATTTTAGTACCAACGGCGCTTCGATATCACCATCAGAATAATGGAATTTTATTGGTTTCTCAAGGAAGTTATAGAGTCTAAATTCTGAGCGATATTTGGCCAATAGACCAATGACCCTTCGTTGGATATCCCTAACCTTTCAGTTTCTGTGGAGACAAAGAGGCTAATGCTATCAAATGCCATAACCTTCTATTACTTCTAAATAGGCACAGATTGTTCAGAGTGGATATTCATTTTATTGGATTTACAGATCTTTACAGATGTGTGAGAATTCAATGATATATGTCTCCTCTGAATGTTGCTGTTATCTCGGTGATAGACACGATCCAATACCAACGCCACAATGGCGAAATCATGTACACCTAACATAGCCTCGATCAAGTATTCATAAATGGAAATGTCTTAAATAAAATTTACATCAGGAACACGTTTCATTGGAATTGCATTGGAAATGTTATGTCAAGGGGATCCAACTTTGCATAGCATATGTCATGATCTCAAGGGAACATTGACTTCAAAGTACAAAGACTGGAACCATGGCTAGACCACGAGGCGCACATTCAGGAACTGAAATTCAGATTAGAAGCCGCCCAGTCGGTCATGAATAATCAGACTAATAATCAGACGAAAATTCAGTGTTTTTATAGTGTGCGGTAGGTCAGTGATGAATAGTCAGACGAATGTGCGGCTGGCCAGTTACCAATAGTCAGACTAGTTTACAATAGTTAGCGACTGCTGTCGTCAGATCGTGACGAGTGTATACGAAGCAAATCAGTCAGGGTCGAAGACCCGTAGTTAGCCACTGGTAATTTATAGAACTCACTGTAGACGTTTAATCACCGACCAAGCTACATTAAACCTATTGATCACTAGTTGAGTCTTTTTTTACAATCTTCACACGCCTCGGAGGTCTTGTTACTGAAGACTAATGGCGAATGTTCACGCTAAAACTAGATTTATGTCAAATAGCGGTCAAGCTGGCCTTGATTTCTATATACCGGTACCAGTTCTGCTACAAGGATAAATCAAATTGCAATATTTCGTCTCGAGGTCTCCAGAGACGTAAAGAGTGGATATCCTTTTAGCGAGTTGGTAAAGTGACTTATACAGGGAATATCTAACACGTGCCTTCTCAAGAAAACGGTGCATGAATTGGTATGCATGTCAAGATGAAGATCAAAGCGAAAGTAATCATCAACAATAATGGTTTAACATGCACAGTATATCTCTAAAGTATACTTGTATGTAATTCTATCTATAATATACATCATTCCATTTTCTGATTCTCAGAGGTATGCCTTATATGACGGTTGTTTCTTTTGAACAAGTACAGACATCACAAACGAGAGTTCCTTGTCAATTAGTTACGGTCGTAAGCTACCGTATATACATGTATATACATGTATGCCTACTGGAGGGATTTATTTTATCTCACTCAGTGAAATGAGTTTTCTCCGCTGACAAAGAAGACTATCTTCATATATTGTATCAGTTTACAACACACCACGGCCATATTAGTTAGAAATGGGATCCTTCCTATTAACCCGCCCTTTCATCTGGTTTCCTATTACGAAGTTAATTTCAATGACAGCGTAGACGGTTAAATCAATGATATCAGACGCTACGTTTTGATAGCAGATACGAAGAGATGGACTGTATGCATTTATTTATATTCAATTCGTTTGTTCTGGTAGTTGAACATGTGATAGTGATTTCGTGCAATACAGTCTTACCCGTTGAATGACTATATTTAATATAAACTATATTTTGTATTTGTGCATGAAGTCGTTAGTCGATGCTTCGAAGATATGCATTGTGCAAATGAAAGTCGTTAATGCTAGTGCTGGGTGCGATCTTGTACTGTGAGATATTGACTCGGCATAATACCCCTCTCACTGCCCAATATATATCCTGTACACACGGACGATGGACTATAGAATAAGATGACAAATCGGGACGAAGAGCTATAGCATATGCACGATGACAACCGAAAACGTGCTCAATTATGTACAGTCTTCTTAATGCCATCAGACATGGCAGTGACCATACTCCGAGACTCATTTCTACTGGCCTTTGTTTAAGAGGATGGACAGTCACGTCAAGCTTTACTTATAGGGACAGTAAGTCTCGTCGGGGTCATTTCCGGTGACAGGAAGAATTTCGACAGTTGCTATGAATGACGTCTGAAACGTGACGTTTTCGTATGAGGTCACAATGGGATATTCTCAAATGTGTAGCGCATTTAGGTGTTTGACCGGTTTATGTAACCGGATATTGAATGAATCTCGGGTTATCTTGTGTCAACTTACGGACCGTATTGTCACACAAGATATATGTTACACAAGTCATGTCCATACAATACCTGGCTTCTCTGTTTTTGATGTTGAAGATAAGGCAGCCAATGACGAGAAGTATTCCGACGGAAGCCAGGGCGGAAATGGAGATGTAAAGGTCCATGCTGACAAACTCGTGAGATAAAATCAGCAATGTGCTGTCTCGAGGAAATGTAGCTGGAAAACGAGGAAAATATAATTGCTACAATTACAATAGTAGAATTGCTACAATTACATTAGTAGAAATATTACAATTGCAGTAACATGATTAGTAGAAATATATATTACAATGGCAGTACAAAACAAATATAATAATATTAATAGAAACATTGCATTAATATAGAGGTTACAATTCTATTAATATAAAGATTACAATGATATTAATATAGTCTGACTTAGTTGAAATAAAATGTAATAGTGTAAATATAAGACAGTACATAATTATTATACTTCAAAATGTAAAAAGGGGAAATCATTCATTTCTATTGACATATTAAATTGATATAACTTTATTGCTTTAAAGGAAACATTTACATATATATTTATTAATAACGAAAGATTAACTTAATTGAAAGACTTATCTACTCATAATGGCTGCTTTACACATATTAACTCTCTCCATGCTGGAGGCAACCGGAGATGAGATAAAGAGCTGCGCATGTGTCTAATCCAGCAGGGAGAGGGTTAAGGAATATTTAATCTGAAACTAACCTTTGTACCCAAAATATGGTTGTTCAAAGTGTCTCATAACTTCCGTGTCTGGATCGTATACGGCTATTAAGTGCATCACCTCATCTGAAACACACAACTAGTAATGATTCCATACTCCAACACTAAATGTCAATGCAATTTAACTGAACGGCCTCGCCTGAAGAAAGAACTTTTAATGATTCTATGTTTTGACATTCATCTTAAGAAATAATGTGCTAGACATTGCATAACAAAGTACACTGACCGTGTAACCCAAGTATGTACATGTATATGTATATGTATATGAAAGCTTTTTGCTAAATTAAAGAATGTGATATTCAAAGGAACAAATGTCATGATGCTTTTAACATTTGTATGTCCTAATAGTGTTAGGAGACGTGTATCTTTCTGTTATTTTATTTTTAAAACGAGAGAATATCATTATACGTGAGTGCAGAACCATTTTGTGAGCGTATTTGTTTCACCAGTCGACCAACCCTAGGGCGACGGTCGAGTGATGACATTAGCCAATTACCCAACACTCATGATGCTACGAATACCCTCATTGGCTAATTTCATCACTCGACCATCATCCTAGGGTTGGTAGAGTGATGAAACGAATACCCTTCCTGATTTCTTACTTATCATCTGATCCACCTTCAGCAAGATGACCAAATCTCCACTTTCATCGAAACGAATTTTCCCTTTCAGTCCGCCAAACGTGAGATTGTGGAAGCTGTCGTATACGGCTTTCCCCGTCCCGTGTTTGTCGTAAGTAAAAGCTCCCAGAGAGTCGCCTGTGTGAACAGAGAACAACACAGATTATGTTACAGTTAATATTTCAGAGTTGATGGTCGACAGCTTGTACTAACGCAAGCATTGTAATTGATAATGGCTGAACACCCATCACACTAATATGGCACTATGCCGACACAGACAGTGCCACACCTACAAATGTACATCAGATGAGGAAGTCATTCTAAGTGCAGGATGTCTATGGGTATTAAGAGGCCATAAATACCCTCCTGGTCGTATAACATCGTGACAATATTTAGCTAAATTGGTAAACAGAAAGAGTGAATGCTTTCCGTAAAGAAGCATCAACGGTTTTTGTCACGTTTTTCTCATTTTGATAATGTCCGCCTGGTGTCGCGATGGTTCAACAACAGTATAGGCCTACTGTACTTTCTTCAGTCTTTCATTATTGGATACTACACGGTACTTCAATAATATATAATGAAAAACAACATGGTACTTTAATTACACTTTATGGGAAACTACACGTACGGTACTTCAGCCATTCTTCATGGGATACTACACAGTACTTCAATAATACTTCATGATATACTACACGATACTTCAGTAATACTTTATGGGATACTATAAGTTGTCAACTCGTCATGAGGGGTATATGGAATTATGTACCCCGCTTGAGAGCTCTTGTACCCCGAGCCGTTAGACGAGGGGTACAAGAG
>JAUTBV010094395.1:0-17452 GCA_032361325.1 Lepetodrilus fucensis
TGAAATTTAGAATTGGGCTGTTTTTAATAACTGAATGCAAATTTATGCATTATTAGTCCAACAAATGTACGGATATTGTTTATGATTTTTTTTTATTACGTTTGTAAAAAATGTTTTGTTGACTGGTTTTGACAAGTCAGACGTTGATCTACTGGCTCCGCTATACAAGTCCCTGTGGGTACAATTGATAAGTTCAAGGGGGGAAAACAAATAAAAAATTAAAAAATATAATCTGTTTTCTTGATAATTTGCAATTTCCTATGTTTCATGTATCGCAAACCACACCAAAAGTAATTACCTATATGTTTCATCTATCGCAAACCACATCAAAAGTAATCTAATAAAGTAGTATAGATATACAAGTGAAAACAAATTCATATTTGATACAAAATATTAAAATATCTTAGGGTATAAAATAAATATTTAAATCTATTTCTTGATAATCTGGAATTTCCATATTTCTCATGTCAGTCACAAATCACACCAACTACACCCGTAGACATTCTGGGATTGTTTTTGTGTGTGGTCAGCGATCCTAAATAGGTACATTTCCTGACAAAACTCAATAACCATTCAATCGTCAAACCCGCTTGACACCTCTCGGAAGTGCCATTTCAGCGGGCTCCGAAGTGCATTTCCATATTTATTCCCGCCAGCATTCTATTCAAAATCTGAATGCAAACGTCATAAAGTAATCAGTTGACATATCTCCACAAAAACAAGGTCCCGAATAAAGGGCCGACAATGGGGCTTTTGGTAGGTGTAATATTTCCGCCCGAGAGATGATCCTTCATTGCCATTGTCGTCGAGGTGTCAAACAAATCCCCACACTGACTAAGAGTAACTGTGCCGCTTGACAAAAACATGACAACAAGTGACAGGACAAGTGACAGGACAGTAAACATTGTCCCCGCCAAACCTGACATCCACAAGTCTGTGTTAGTCAAGCCTTCCATCAGATCCACTTCAAAGCTAAGGACATATTGAGGTCCATCGACAAACCTCATTTATAGATTAAATTACAATCCTTCATCACTTCCTTTCCACTACCTTTGATTTGTACGATACTCCACAGCATAGGCAATAAAAATAGAAAGTAAATGGGACGCGACAAAGACGTTCTAATTCAACAGATCAGGGTGCAGTGTAGATGGGGGTAAAGTCAAATCAAGGAGTATGTGAACTGGTCAATTTGTTGGTACAATGACCACTCAGCCTGTCACCATCTATCAAACGAGTTTTCCCTCAATTCATCTGATACACTGAGCTATCTCGGTTCAGAGGTCATCAACCATTGAAGCGTTATTTATCTGGACAGTCCTGGGACAATATGACCACTGGACGAACATTCTATCCAGCCAGGCAACAAGAGCTGTCACCAGACTGACCACTGCATGTGTTGACCAGTGGTCAAGCTAAGAAATAACTGATCCATGACCGATCTCAGACAAATGGTCAACCTCGGAAAATATCAGAAACCGTGATCAAGTTTTCAGACAATATCAAACCCATGGTTGAGCTTGAACAATATTTGACCCATGATCCAGCCCGGACAATATCATACTGTGGTCAAGCTCGGACAATATCTGACCAATGGTCAAACTCGGACACTATCTGACCACAGAGGTAGAGCTCGACACAAATAAATCTCCACCCTACCCCTCGCTGTGTACCCAGCTGTCTTCAATACCCAGCTACCAGGGTAGTTCACCCTAGTCATGGCCACCCAGAAAACCCATTTATCCTCAGGGATACCAAATTGTGGGTGGGTGGGGCAGTCTGACCATCCTGACCTCCATTATCTTCAGATAGATGGCCAGAAGAAAGTGTTCTCAGGGTTAAGATTGTTGAAGGTTATCCGACTCTCCCAGCATGAATTAGAAGTGAATTGTCATTCCTTCACGACTGATATTAATTAAAAATCTGAAAATAATTTTGTGTCTTGCAGTTTTGGAGTTGCTTTCAAGAGTAGCAATGGTATAAAGAAAGAAATAACAAAAGATAGATTTATTTTTTGGGGATATATTATTTTTATCTGATTAAAAATGTAAATGATTTAATTATTGTTTTTCGTGGCAGCATGATTTACAATGTAAATTATACTTTAAATAAATTGATTTTAAATAAATCCAGAAAATGACCCTACTGTTAGAGCTAAATTAGTAAATATGTATTTCTCATGACACTATGGCAAATGTACAGAGATGCGGATGAAAGTTGTCCTGAAATGTAACCAGACTGGTTAGTGGTTTGGGAATTCTGTTTATGAGAGAAAATAAGAGCACTTAAATTTAACTACTGTCCAAATTGCTGATCTGTATTATTCACATACAAAGTATTTTCATAATAAATATTGCAAACTACGAGGGGGGAAAATAGCAGGTTTTTTTAGATTATTTTTTTAAATTAAAGAAATTAATGTTCCACATTTTGGGATTTTATTTTTAAAATTCCAATCAGGTCCCACCAGATAACAAGAACAGTGTACGATCCTATCTACACCTATTAGGGTTCCACTTCATTACCCTGGCTTTCTTTGCCCAAAACAGCTAACCAGTGTTAAAACTCTGGGCTACCATCTCTCTCCCCTATAGGAATCTGATACAACGGTCCCCACCCCTATCAGCCACCCCTACGCTGGACAAAAGCCTGTAATTAACATTCCGAGGCTAGACACGGTTGGCGTTCCCCAAACCCTGGTCTCGTTGTAGGCCGTTCGTTCATTCATTCCCCGCACAGTAGCTCGGGCTGCCAGTGCTTACTGTACTTCAGTGGGTCGGTGGGTGTACGGGCAAGAGACTGGCAAGAGACTGGCAAGAGACTGCGCACGAGCAAAGCTACTGCACAGACAGATTTTACTATTCAGAGTAGGGACTGGCTACACTACAAGCACTACACGCTACTGCTTCTCAGGCTTACCCCTTACCAGAAGCAACAACATGGAGTTCACCTCTGGATTACCGAGATTAATACAGCATGGATAGGAACACATTGCATGGATTTATGAAAGTTTTGACATCTGAGATTCGTATCCCAAGCTCTCCCCTTATTAGAAGCAGCAACAATGGATTACCAAGACATTGCATAGATTTATGAACATTTGACATTCAAGATTTATATTCCTGGATATATTTATATTCAAGTTGAACTCCAAGCTCCCCACTATAGGAATCTGAGGGGAAAAAACGGTTGTATCGTGGATTAATTAAGAAGTTGAAAGTCCAAGTTCCGATAGGAATCTGATACAGTAAAGACGGCGACATCTGAACCGAAAATGGTTAAATCTTCATTTTTGTATCCGGTGTTCAATTTTCAAATGTTGATGTATCTGTGGACAAGTTTTTTCATCAGGGATGTGACATCGGTCTCGGACAAATCCTGCTCCCATCACTTCAACCACAAAGTTCACAAATGCATGGGACCATTTCTGGACTTGTACAAGTTGCACAGACAATCAAACAGCCGGGGCCTTGGCGCAGACGACATTCTAACTAAGCATCTTTGCTTGTAAGTATTACCATAATTCATAAATTAAATTGTTGCATGTTAAAAGAAATCACTGATATTTATTAATAACTGCCATCTTTCCATGTCATGAAGCAATAACTAAATTCTAAAAGTGAGAAGAAATCAATGAGTTTTTGACTGATTGAATTGGTGGTTTTTTTCGGCACTGCAGAAATAGTTCACCCCGCAGCAACAGTTTGAGAGTTGTATGTACGATACAAATTATTTTGAGTAATATACAATTATAAGGGAGTGAAAAAGTATTATCTCTTCATTGAAGACCAACAATTTGATAAGTACCGGAATATACAGTTTATTCATAACCCTAATGTCTTCAGTTGTATCTAGAACACTTTTGATTTTGGGTATAACACTACACCTATTGCAGTCCTAATATGACTGGTTCATTGATGCAAACGTCTTTTCATAAAATACATTTTGTATAAAATTAATTATTTCTAAAGCAATTGTCAATATATTTCAGTGGCAATTCAGATTAAGCTGAACACTAGATTGTATTCTCTTTTACATTAAATTGTATTTTCTTTATCTTTATATTGTATTCTCTTTATCATTAAATTGTATTCTCTTTATCTTTATATTGTATTCTCTTTATCATTAAATTGTATTCTCTTTATCTATATATTGTATTCTCTTTCAACATTAGATTGTATTCTCTATTCATTTCAATGTCACAAGATACATGTCCATTCATTAACCAGAAAAGTTTTAGCATTGAATCACCACTATATGATTATTTTTGTGTTTCAGTGAATACGAGAAAATGTTGCAGTGCATTCATTCGTCTTTGTCAACGTGTCCGACGTTAAAGAATGTGCAACGAGTGCAACACAAACTGGGTGCCAATTGGGTGATGGGTGTCAATCAACTCTGCCGCATCCAATCACGGGGCGACGAGGAGGACGAAGACATTGACGATGAAATGGACGATGAAATGGATTACCTCCCTAACAGCACATCACAAAATTCTGACACTGTGGATAACAGAGATATCGACACCACAGGAAACGAAATTCCTGATTCGAGGAATCTTGTACAAGATGGCAACGAAAACATTGGGCGTGTGAAGCGAGTGCAAAATGTTGCGCTGAACACTTACTCAGAAAGTGAAAATATTGATGTTGGAATTTACAATATTGTCGCAAGTTACCATTCATCTTCAGCAGGAATGATTCAATTGTCTGTGATGTCATTGTCATGGATGGTGACCATGTTTGGATCTATATTGCTGAATCTCAGATAGTATTGACATTGTTTAGAAAATTACTACTTGACATGCTATATCATTATTGTTTGTTGTTGTTATTACCAGTTTCTCTTGTTACTACTGAATATTATTATGGTTATTGAAAAACAATAAATATTGAAAATATCATCAATTTTAGTTGTGATGGGTGTACATGATCCGACTACAACTAGTCGGTTATCTAAAATATGTGATCATATTCTAGCGATAATTCTACAGCACAAACAAAATCAGATTTCACAAACTGCATCATACAATTGTGTAATATAATAATTAGGACTGCACAGTATTACCAGTAGACCGGTAAACCGCAATACACAAGTGAAACAATACGTACCGCAATACGTTTGTATATGCAACGGTATATTGCCAGCATTTTTATATAATGTATTTTTTGCTAAATAATGTGATAAAAAGCATTACTTTTTATTAATATTGTTAGTTTAACATCTGTATTCAGCGAGACCAATTTATCGGAAGAGTTTCATGTTAGTTTTATCTCAACAATGTTATCTTAATATCTACCCTATGTCCATTGTTTAGCAAGTTTACACATTTTCCAGACCAAATATAACGACACAATGGCTACACAAACTGTTCTTTCCTCAGATAATAAGCATATTTAAATATATACTAATATTGTGACACCATAACATTACTAGAAAAATATTAATCAATCACATAATTGTTGGCTTACGAATGGTCACGCCGGCTTCGTGGCGTAATGGTTAGAGCGTCTGCCCGGAGTGCGGAAGGTTGTGGGTTCGATCCCCGGTCGCGTCATACCAAAAGACGTTAAAAGGTGGTACTTGTTGTTTTCCTGCTTGGCGCTCAGCATTAAAGGGGTAAAGCAAGGACTGGCCAGCTCGGAGTCAGTATACTGTGTCATTGTACTATCTACGACATGATATTCTAAGTGAACTAGCACTATAAAAACTGTTGGAAATCCAGACTAGTCAAGGAGAACATATGCATGCAAGTCATAATATTAGTGAAAGATTCTAGAAAGTGACTTTAAACCCCAAACCAACCAACCAAGCTTTTGCTTTCAAAATAAATACCGTAAACACTTTGGGGGGAAACTCTTCAAACATCTAAATAAGTTCCCTAGGTATGGATCAAAACTGATTGATAGACTGCATAGAATTGACTTGGTTAATTTACTGTCTTTCATTATTTTAATTATAATTCTTTAAATTCATATTCACAAATAATATTTGTATTCGGCACTAGGTGTATTCATTGCAGCTCTACTGTGTTGGTATCCCGGCTGGCTGGTATATATCAGGTTTTTTCCCCAGTATCAGCCATGGTGACCTGCAATTAATGTATCAACAGGAAGTCAGATGGTGCTAAGTACTCCTGTATCAGCGATACTCGGAGACTCTGGATGTTGTCTGTTACATCATCACTGTGTCGTCATCGCTGTCGTCATCAGTCGTCATCACTAACCACCACCATCAGGATTCCATTTATTTATAGACCCAAAATTGTGTGTTATATTATCTCTGTCTGTGATTCTGTGATTAGTTAGAATGTTGGACATTCATATATTGTGATTTTTAACATGGTTATATGAGGTTGGGAGTGTGTGTGTGTGTGTGTGTGTGTGTGTGTGTGTGTGTGTGTGTGTGTGTGTGTATGTGTGTGTTTGTGTGTGTGTGTGTGTACACTGGACAGACACTGTTTTATTTGACTTCACACTGGACAGAAATGGCCTTACTTTCACTACACACTCCATGATATCAGCCTTATGTAAATCTTATTTTTATGTGTAATGTGTACATTACATTGTAGTAGGTAAAATACGTAAATGTCACATTGATGCCTGATATGATGCAACATGATCCATAAGGGTGATGCTCATTCTCCCCCACCCCACACCCCCACCCTGCCCCTAAATACACCTTTTCTTTTCGTTTACTTAGTCAAGCCATCTCTTATTGCATTATTCTCTTGTCAAGAGGAAACTCCTGATTCCATTTTTAAATACGGACCCTCTTTTTATGCCCTAGAGGTTACATCATCTGACAATCCCAATCCTGCCGCTGCCCCTGCCATTGCCAGTTACTTGTTCTTAAAGCTCACTTGTGAAGAACTCGCGTAATATTCTATGCCAGTGTTACAGTCCAACCTGATGACCATGCTCACTATAGTGCTCAGGTACAGATATGTTGTAATATATGACTGAGAATATACATATTGGACAGTAGGTGTATGTTTTACACTACAAGTCTGTTTGTAGGTTATATCAGTGTTGTGAAGTCATCACACCGTGGCCAGTAAAAAGATTGTCCAAGTTGTAAACTGCTATCGTAATTAATAGACAAATAAATCTGACCCTTAAAAATATCAACATGACCATATCTTCTTTTTTTTTCAAATCATACTTTTCTAATTATTAAAACACAATAATTGTTTTTAAATCATTTTAATAATCATGTTTTAATAATTGAAACAGCTACCAATTTAATTAGTTTCTGTTTGAATTATTCTGGTGATTACAGTTCTGCAGTACAGACTGAGCCATGTTTCACTCCATCAACTGGAAGTCCACATGCTACGGAGCCCCTAAGGGGACATAGGCGATTTCTTTTTATTGTTTATCCCGTTACCACGAGATACTAAGTTGTTACCACGAGATGCTATGTCATTCCCACAAGATAAATACAAATAATTATCTTGTGTCACCTAGCCCCTAAGAGGACAAAAGAGAAATATTTTTTATCCATAAGTCGTTCCCACGAGATACTGTCATTCCCACGAGATATTAAGTCGTTCCCACAAGATACTTAAGTCATTCCCACAAGATACTATCTCGTTCCAACGAGTTATACTTTAAGAGATTGTACCTCATATTACAATGCATAGTAATAGAATAGTTATATAACAATTTGTATGTTTACCAAATAATTAAATCTGAACATGAATATTTAATTATAACTGCTAGTATTCATTATAAAATATATCACGTATAAAAGAAAACAAAGATACTAGTATATTAATTATGTTTCTAGTGCATTTGATTTTCCGTTCAGATTATGTATATGTCCATATGAAGTGTCCAGTGTATTATGTCCATATGAAGTGTCCAGTGTCTTATGTCCATATGAAGTGTCCAGTGTCTTATGTCCATATGAAGTGTCCAGTGTCTTATGTCCATATGAAGTGTGTCCATATCAACATTCTCTGTCCATATGTGGTGGCTTGTCCCTGATATTACAAAACATTTTCATGGTTTTGTGCTCAAGCTCAAATTTTATTTGGGGATTTGTGAACCATACTTTGAGTTGAGCATGAACTCGTACTCAAGAAAGTTTTGTAATGTCAGGGCTAGTGCTCTATTTCAATATGATACGCCCGGAGTTCTGTTCAGAGTTCCATCTCCATATGATGATTGATGTGTCCAGAATCTATGTCCATATGATGTGTCCACAGTTTATGTCCATATGATGTGTCCACAGTCTATGATGTGTCCACAGTCTATATCCTTATGATGTGTCCACAGTCTATGTCCATATGATGTGTCCACAGTTTATGTCCATATGATGTGTCCACAGTCTATGATGTGTCCACAGTCTATGTCCTAATGATGTGTCCACAGTTTATGTCCATATGATGTGTCCACAGTTTATTTCCATATGATGTGTCCACAGTCTATGTCCATATGATGTGTCCACAGTCTATGATGTGTCCACAGTCTATGTCCTTATGATGTGTCCAGAGTCTATGTCCTAATGATGTGTCCAGAGTCTATGTCCATGTTAAATATCTGTTTAAAGTATCAAGCATTTTATCACATGAAGCAATATAACACTATTAATCTCCACTCGCTCACTAACTGCATACAGTTATCTCCCCATGACTCCCCAAGTGACCATAACCATATGCCATGAATTCCTCACAATACGGACACTTTTAATTTTGTGATGCATTACAATTAATTTCCGCCAGACATTCATTATGTTTATCTTTTTGGAGTCGTTTCTAAGAAGCTACAGTAATGTTTTATATGATTATTAATAGACTGGACTCCTAGTTAGTTCTCATCTAACGAAAACATAGCCGCTAATCGTCACATGTTATTTAACATTGCCTTTTTAACATATTTATAAGCAGTGTTGAATTCAGGAGAGAGAAAAGAGAAGAATCGCTATAAAATAGTTAGAATGTATTGTGCATTTCATGTTATATGGTTGGTCACTGTGTTAGAAACTATTTCTGAAGCAATATTCGATCGTTTAATGACGATCCTAAATATGCTATTTGTTGAGAAGCATAATCTCACATATTTTCATTTATTAACATATTAAATATTATGTATAACTGCATTCACTCTTGCACTCAGGAAAGTGTCGTGTTGTTGATATGGTTAAAAACGGCATAATATTGTAACCATAGAAACTAAATTTAGTTATTCCATTAGAACTCATTGATATTATCAGCAATTGGCAGCAATTTATATTATGTTAGATATGTTGAAAAGAGTATTGTATGTGAATTATTAATACGGACATGTGATATTCATTAAAGTTATAATTGCTATGTTTACACATGTATGTCAGGATTTTCAGAAAGTTCCAATATATTTACTGATCGACTACGGTTCATCATGTTATCTGCAGGGCAGACAGCACAAACCAGAGGACGACGTATATTTGTACAGTTTCTGTCTACTATGTTACATCATGTTGAACTACGCCTCTGATAAGTCAGTAAATGTAGATCTACACTGGTGCAGATTCCCTTGCTCGATTCCATGTTGTTTTGGGTCGTAGACTTGTGAAATATCAATGTATTTACTTATCAGAGCTGATAAGACTCTCACGCAATATTTCATAGTTTGTTTATCAAGTGTTACTGTGAACGCCTTGTCTATAAAGTGTTACTGTGAACGCCTTGTCTATATAACTACAGTGCCTGCTTCTCTGATCTCTGTGTCCTGAGTCCAGTCTGGCTCTGTCATGTAAGCCCAGTTTTACTATTAATAATGCCATGTTCTATTTCATCCTACATATTACTTGTGTTTATTCACATCTGAATGTCACGGTGCAGGGGAGAATTGTTGTTATTGCTTTAGCTTTGTTAGTCATAACTTAATGTTAGTCATAACTTAATCTTTGTTAGTCATAACTTAATCTATGTTAGTCATAACTTAATGGTTTTACAGTACCATTGACAAAATATTGCCCCAAGATGGATTAAATGCTGCCTAATATGGCGTAAAACTAAATCTCTATAAAACCATTGAGTAAATGACAAAATTTCACACATATACAGAAAAATAATTATATTTACAATGGAAACATAAGCTAATTTTTGTAATATTGAGTCTGTGGTAGTCATACAGGTGTAGCATGCATCTGATCATGTAGTATTTGTACTAACTACATAATGCTGTTTTTCTGTGCAGAAACTATGTTATTGAGTTAGTAGTCCAATGTTTCCTGTAAATTAGTATACACTATTTTTCGGTTGTTTTCACATGCACAGCTCACAAAAAGTATTCATTCACCAAGGGGAGACCACTTTTGATGAGGTTGCAGAGGAAATGTAAAAGGGGAGGTCACTGCTAGTCAACAAAGGGAGTTAACTGCTGTCAAATATGTGTATTCTGGCATTACCAAGATGATGTTGACATTAATTAGATTGTTTGTTGATAATTGTGTACCATAAATAAACCAATGCGTACATCTCCAAATCCATCCATCCATCCATCCATCCATCTATACCATGTATACATTCGTCCAATATTCATCTCAGTCATTCCATGTTGCATGTTGTACAGTCATGTTATTTATTATGTAATTTATTATCTCCCTTAGTTACTAAGGTCCCATGTTAAGGTATGCGTGCCCATTTATCATTTCAGACAGCAGGAAATCTACTCAACTATTGTTATAAATAATAATTGCATACTTCCAAAATATGTCACATATTTTCTGCTTTCATAGATGATATGTTTTTTATTGGTGTCTCACGTAACTATATTGTCTAACGCAACTATTTATGTTAACAACATCGCTTTTCCTAACCAGATCAAAAGTAAGTTTAATTTGGCTTCTGTTGAACATATTTTTACAACAATCATCTGAGCAAATATATCTAGCTATGCACTTATTGATCCGCAAAACCTTATTTGGTTATTTCTATTTTTTATGAGTCGGTTATGAAAATTGACGACATTCGATATATTTAGATGTACACACAATCTACACATGCAAGTACGCACAACATCAATTGTACTGTTAATTCATCTCAGAATCGTCGCAAATGGGTGAAAGATTCCCGCAGCGACGTTAAACTCTATATTCACTCACTCACTCATCTCAGAAGTATATTCAATGATTTCCACTGTCTTGTGCCTCGGTGAGGACCCATCCCGAGATGTGTGGTAGCTGTGTCTAGACACTCTCTAGACACTCTCTAGAACGGATCTGTGAGTAAATCCAGTTATGTTATTGATAGGCGCACTATGTTCTTTCAAACAACAACCACAATAAGAGGTGTACTGTCCTCTAAAGGCCTTGTGTTGCTGTGTTGGCCCTTTATGTTCCAAGTAGGGTAGAACAGTTGTTATGTTTGCTGTGGTTCATTGGGTTAACTACAGAATATGAGTTGACCTTCCATCATCTATTAATAAAATATATGTATCTATAGATAAATTTACCAGTGCCCTCGTTGTGGTCTGCCAGGCACTAGACTACAGTGGGGAATAGTCTTGCTATCTGTATTTGTCCAAAGAAATGCATTTCGCTGTCTTTTCTTTTAATATTGTCCTTATCAGATCTAACAGTGTGTATGGAGATAGACTCTGTGTGTGTGTGTGTGTGTGTGTGTGTGTGTATGTGTGTGTGTGTGCGGGTGTATGTTCCATGGTTTTACTTGTCTAGGTATATCAAGTAATTAGTCATACCGGTAATTAGATAGTTCTTATGTGCAAAGTTTCATCTTTATTAGATAATACGTGCTACTTCTTTTTAGATTGTTTTCTAAATGTATATTATTTTATATTTTATTGAATGGACTATCATTTAATGTTGTTTGTTTTTGTAGCTATGCTATTAAGCACACGTCAAAAGTAGCCATTTAAGTGATAGGGGGAAAAATCAATCTTATTGCATTAATTTTATAGCTAGATTAAACTAGAAAAGATATGAGTTGTGGTATTGAATATGGTGAAATTTAATATCTTATTTGTAGATTATATACTGTATGTATAGCTAGTGTATTCGATGCTATGCTAGTTGTTGGTGATTGTTTAAATATATCAGATGTATTGCTGTAGTGGCAGAAAGATAACTGTCACGTTAGTTTCTATAAGAAACTATTTCTACATTCATTGAAGTCATTCTTCACTCATATCCAAACATTTGTATTTATCGTTATTAAATAATGGGAAGAAATGTTCCATGAATATTTTTGTATAATTGATTGTTGCTATACACATCTATACATATTGCATTCCAAAAGAAAAATATGTTGAAATATATTGTTACTATGACAACTGTCAAATCTTTTTTTTTATATATATGTGTGCGTGCGTGCGTGTGTGTATTCCACATTTAGATGTATATTAATTTCCATGTTTTATTTTGTAGCAAATTACCAATATTTAATAAACGATGTCAATGATATTTCTCGAGTTGTCCTAATCAGGCTGATGGTGAACAGATCTCGTTGAAAAAAAGGTTTTCTGAGAAACTCTTGCTGTAAAACAAATACACCCAGAAAATCTGAGGTAACGTCTAAAGACCTAACATGAAGCCATGCTCACCGATGAAGCCACATAAGATAACATTTACAGGTATCCAAAATATCCCAGTTGGCATTCCTTACTAGGCTTCATGTGCGATATCATTTACAGTATACTTGAATACAAAGTTATCACTTGCATTATAAGCATTTATGACCAACAATGGCATTGGGCTTAGTGATTTACCTGGCTAAACATATGAGGTGGAATCTGAAAGTGCTAGACAATAGAATCAGTTTCAACTCGAGTTTTTATTTTATATGCACACACACACACACACACACAAGGTGACATCCATATAGTAGTGATTCAAGAAACAGTCTTGTAGAGTGGATACAAGTTGTTGATTCACAAGATAGATTGTTATGCAAGATTTCAAAATAGAATTTGTACCAGAAGAAATTTTTTTAAATAAGGAAAAACATAATGAGACCAGTTATATGCATTCTTTATATGTAAACCACGTAATAGAGAAATATAATGGTCTTATTCGGTTAACAGCTGGTTGGTTGCATAAAACCTTTTTCCGGATTTTAGTAATGTTGGATTGTGGGTAATATTTTCAAAATGGCGGCGGTAAAGTTTTTAACAACAAAGTAAAGGGTACGAGATTAAGTTTAGGGACAGGAGGTTTAACATGGGCTAGACAGTCTTACGGAAATGGAAACCAAGTACCCGTCCATCAAAACAATCATTCTAGTGGACACGATTAGACCTGACAACCCGCCTGACGACGATCTGGTACAAAGACACAGAGCAATAACATTGTCATCATTTAGAATTTTAAGTTCTCTGCAGGCAACATTAGACACACAACGACAACATCAAGATGGCAAGGTAGCACATGAAACAGGACTGAAGTGGACCTTCAAATTCTTTAATTCGAAATCACATAAATCGGCTGTCAAACAAGATCAATTTAAGGACTTCAAGTTAAAATATTTCGAACAATATGAGGCAAAGTTGCAGGAAAAAATGTCGAGTGAGAAAGTGGGAAGGACATCTAAAATCACACCAGCACACGCACTGCAGAAAGCCTTGGCAGAGATTGTGACAGACATACACTGGGAAATGCCAGATATTGCATCACCGATAAAAATACGACGTTCGTCCAAACAACTGATCCATGGCAGAAAGAAGAAGAATATCGTTTTTCTGTTTTCTTATTTGCCAACGAATTCGCAAGAAATGCGTAAATTTGCTGGGAAGCGTGTGCTAGATTCAGAAATCTTGCTTGATGCAATTCTTCCACCACAATTGTTTAAGCAATTCACTGATTGTGCAAACCTCTCTCTGTTTTGGGTGGACATGACCAACATGAATAAATGCTGTTTAACTGAGGTAAGACTCTCTCTAACAATTAACAATTTGCATACACAATACACACTAGTATAATTATTGAACAAACAAATTCACATTAAACTGGTTAAATTAAATTAATTAACATATTTGAATGTAGCCATGTATCTGACATCTAAGTCTGATAAATCTAAAGTTTACAGTATAATATTTTACATTAAGCTGTGGTTTTTTCCAGCCCCACGTTGCTGTCAACAAGGCGGATGTTGTCAGCTGTGTCGGGATTATGGAAGACTTCCTCAGATCTGTCAGCGGCTCGGTCCTCTCTCTTCAAACCATCGTCAACACCACACACCACACTCAGAATTCTGCTGCAACTGAGCAATGTTCATCAGACGTGCAAACCGTGATAAATGAAAATTGTCGAGTGGAAGGGGAACATACCAGTTCTTTGATTTCTCTATTTCCATCCCATAACATCATCAACAGTTCTGTTCACGGGGCTGCATCAGACAACCCTAGGGAGGCCTCATGCACATCAGCAATGCTACAACTCAATACAGGTAATTGTATATGTATGGAAAATGCAAGTCTGTCATATTGTGATTAATAGTTCATAAATTGTAACTACAATCAGCTGATAAATCACGACGGCCAATATATATTTTTTAATTTATTTTAAATTGTGCATTTTAACATTGAGCAGGGAGCTGAGAAATGGGGGATAGTAAATAGTTCCTTAGACCCATCATCTAAATAATATTTCCTTCATACAGATGAGTGACTTCATGAGTACATACCTATTTTATATGGTTCTCAACATGTATGCTCAATATCTTATTTACATTTACTTCTAGGTGACAACACAGTCTGTGTCAGGCTGAAGCTTGCTCCCATCATTACGTCGCCAAACAGGTAAACACTTAGAATATTTATTACTAATATAGAATGTATTAACCAATTAAATACAAATTAAGCAAGATTTTATATTCATACTAGGAAAACACCTGTTTTGGTGCCCAATATCTGCACAAGTGAAAAATAGCCTAACAAGCATGGACGTGTATGCTGAAAATCATAAAGAACATATAATGTATGTACACTATAGATCCATTCATGTTCTTTCATTTCCAGTAAAGTCAAAGATGGCTCCCATCTATCACCAGCTTCCACCCATGTTGATGACAAGACTCGATTCTTGCATGACAAGTTACTGCAGTTGCCACCGACAAGTGACAAGTCTCTGAGGCCCGACATCACAGTGGTGTCGTGTCCTGACAGACCGCTCGTCACCGACGACCTTGAACTCCACATCCACAGCTGTGTATCCAAGTCATCGCTCAGTCTGAGATCATTCATCGGAGCCGAGAATTTCCACACAACAGTTGATGGTCAAGGGGAGACAATTCCAAGTGAATCAAGCAGAGCGTTTGGGTCGATACTCAAGCGTTTGAAAAAAGACGATCATATTTTGGTTTGTATTCTTATTGATGTTTGTTATTGTTGTCATTATTAACAGATTATTACTAATGATTTTTTTTGTAATCTATTTTTTTCTATGAATAATGTCATTGTGAACATTGTGTGTGCAGGTTCTGACAGTGCGATGTGGCAGTGTTCCGTCTCCATACCTGGCTGTTCTGGACGTTCTGTCACGTGACACTGCGCTGATGTCGGTGTTACCACTTGGAGCCACGCTGCAACTTGAAAAATCACGTCTCGCGCAGGTAACAAGTCATGTGCTTCATGTGGAGCTAATAATCTGATATGGAAACTTCAAACAATCCTGACCAAAAAACTAACCCTTTTTCTTAATTTTCATGTCCATTGGATCACAAATTTTATTTATAATATGAGAAAAACAAACATTCAAGCTATATTATTTGCATTATTATACTTCATAATGTTTCCCTTATTTCTGAACAAAGTATTTATGAAGATTGATTTCATTGTTGTACAGCATGAGAGATCTGAGCAGCCTCCAGAGTTACCCGCCCCTGACAGTACTCTCAGCAAACTTGATGCTGCGTTTAGACGTGAGAGTGATGCTATCAAGTCTAAGCTGTGCTCGAAGACGTCTAGCAAAAACAAGAAGAGGCACACTAGCGGTGAGTTTGTCCATCTGTTTGGTAACTTGAGTACATTTTATTGTATTCATATGATTTCTCTGAAAGTGTGGGTTTCTCTAGAAAGTGTGGCTTTCTCCGATCCCATCTAACGCTAATTACGGCATATGCGTATAACGGACTTCGCATATAACTGACAAAAATGACCGGTCCCAATGAGTCCGTTATATCCAAGGTCTATTGTATAATGTTATTATGTTAATGAATCTCCAAAGCATTCTGGAATGAGTACATTCTGTTTGACTGGCCTTCACGATACCGGTAACACAGGCTTGACCAGGTTGTCTGTGTTTCAGGTTCAGCTGTGTGCGTGTCAAGATGCTACAACCCCCAGGTACTTAACCCCTGGCATCTTCCAGGTTCTGCAGCTGGGTTCCCCGACCTCGTCAACAAACTGAACAGCAGGTACCCACAATTACCTCCCCTGGCTATCCGCTAAATCATTCGATAACAATCACACTATTTTTTAATTTCTTCAATGGATAGAATCTCACTAGAAAATTAACTGGCTCTGAAAGAAATATGTTCAAATTGCTATCAAGATATTAAAGAGCCGGAAACATTATGTTGAAGGTTTCCTACTATTTAATATTTGCGGTAATATGGAACGCTATGGTAGAAGGCCTAGGTTTACTGATGAGCAGCATGTCTCTACTGACAATGTTTAATTCACCTGAGTTCCTATTTTCTCTGTGCAGACTACAAGACATGAAGTTTTTGTCTGACCAAGACAAGCAGACCCTGAAGGCGCTACAGAAGATGTACCGGCGAGAAAACCACCCCCAGGCCACGGCGTCGGCCAACACAGCTTCACAGACACAGGGAGGTAATACAGCAGATGTTACAATTGTAAATAGTTACCATGGTTACAGAGTGCAAGATAGCCAATAGTATTGTCATGTTTCATTTGCATTGGAGTTTCAACCATCAATATTCCAATAATTTTAATGATCAGCGCATCACTCTCAGTCATGTCCCAGTCCCAGGATGGAGAGGGTTAAATATGTTGACTATTGAATTATTTAACAAATGAACAAACTGTATATTGTTATATGTCAATTTTTATGAGTGAGTGAGTGAATATGGAGTTTAACGTCGCTGCGGGAATCTTTCACCCATTTGCGACGATCAATTTTTATGAAAAGCAGTAACATGAGTGCTTCTAGTCACGGATGTGTTAGTGAATCATTCGCCTGGTGTTCAGACATGACAGTGGTGTCGGAGGCTCAAGGAGAGACGTGTAGCACACAGGCGGGCTCGAACCTGGACCGAGGTATGATGATGTTGAACAGAAGCATGGCCGCGACCAGACAGCGGATCACACCAGTGGCGGAAGCCCCGCAGAAAGATGTGCCCAGAGACAAGAAGACCATCAACATGTCAAATCTAGGTATTATTCAGTTTTGTCTTCACTGATTATATAAGAAAAATAGCAAATCAATTTGGTTCAATACTTTGAGATTTGTGCTTTACAAGAATGTTGATGTTGCACCAATA
>JAUTBV010094406.1:0-13779 GCA_032361325.1 Lepetodrilus fucensis
GGATGTTGCGGGTTTCCTCCTGCCCTAAACTAACAAGTCGTGATATTAGTGAAAGATTCTAGAAAGCGACTTTAAACAACAATTAAAAAAAAAAATATTAAAAAAAAACCATAAAAAAAATAAAATAAAAAACACACAAATCTAACTATCTGTATATAGTAAATATACCCAATTCTACTGAAATCCCATACACTCTCAGTAAACATTACTCCACTAATTCCTACTAAATTACTAAATATGATTGCAACAAATTAGGGAAAAGCTTTATTACTCTTCTATGAGAACACACAATCAGAAATTTAACATTATCAGGTGCTACAGTGGATCACAATTACTTGGGATGCAAATCATAATAAGCAGACATTTAAAAGAAATAAGATCTTGTGCACAAGAGATGCTGCTGTGGTGATGTACAAGTCAAGCACATTTTGTTTATTGATATTAACAATCTTGACATTATTGACAAGCTAAAAAAAAAAATCTTAAATTTTGAAAAAAATATTTAAACCAAATTCTAATTAATTTATTGTTACAATTTTAATTGAGTGAATTATTGATTTACTCATTCATAGAACATAATTTATTTTAAAAAATTCAATGCAATTACTATTTAAACATATATTTTGTTTTTAAAAATGTGATAAATTCAGAAAACAAAACAAAGGACAATTTTATGTTTCTTTTTTTCTCCAAAAAAAAAAGAAGAAGCCAAAACATTTATTTAAAAAAAACCCGCAAAAACTATCAAAGCAGTCATGCTCGAGTCGAAACTAAAATACATAGGCAGTGTCCGACAGCGATCAAACTCCAGCCACAGGCATCGAGAATGAATTAATTAGCGTCTATTGTCACAGCAGGAATATCTCCCCCATACGTGATGAAGGTCTCCTCACAAGATGCTACTGTGAGGACAACCAGGCACAAACGAGTCTTGAGAACATACCAGCGAAGGCAGGAAGCAAGGAAGAGCATGCGACCCGGTGGGATCGTCTCTGAGGGCGGCAATATGATACGTACGTGACCTACCAGATCTATGACATCGTTCCGCAGCGACGCGTGAACGCCCGCGATGAACGGCGTGGGCGTGTTCAGCACCTCCAGTAATGGCGCGGGGAGGATGGGGATGTACACGTAGCTGCAAGAAAATAAAATAAAAAATAAAACATTGTGTGATTTTTAACCATCTAATCGGTTTCAATAAAAAATTGGATGATTTGAGTTCAGTTTTGAAGGGAGGACATTGACACCCGATTGCCCTGGTGGCTTCAAACTCTGGACATTTAGCTACCACCCACCCTTGTCATATGACGACCCGAGACTAGAGGGACATTTAGCTACCACCCACCCTTGTCATATGACGACCGTAGTGACTATCTCTCACCTGAGGTGTGTTCAGGACATGATACTTTTTGCTACATAGCGCTACAATAGTTGTTCAGCCAACACTGGTAGTACTACGTAGTACTACTTTTTGCTTTGGCTTTTGAGTCCATAGTATTTGGTAGCAAATAGTAGGAACACCCAAAGCATGGAGGGAATGGACTGTACGCACGCGCAAAACGATTTCCTGCTATTTTGCTACGAAATCATTCAGCCAGCCACTACATTGTAGAAAAGTAGCGTAGTGTAAACTATACAATTGTAGTCTGTCCTGAACACACCTCTGTACTTATCATACGACGACCTAATGCTGGCCGCACACTAGTGATTTCCGTCACCGATTTTTATCAGCTGACAGAAAATCGCAAGTGTGTGCTGGCCCGCGATTTTGAGTCTCGCCGACCGATCACACAATATCTAACATGTTTTGATATTTGGCACACTACACACTAGGCCATCGAAATCTGACGCAAATCGGCAACGGAAATCGCTAGTGTGGCCACTACTAGTGACTCTCACCTGTATTTGAGCGGGTACATGAGTGACACGATAGCGTGTGCGGCCGACGTCAGTCGTGAGTAGCTGTGCGAATGGAACAGAACTTTGTGGTCCGTCAGAGCAGCCGTGAACACCGTCAGTGCGTTGCTGTTTCCTGAAGGACAATAATAACAGAACTCAATTTAGCAACAAATTTAGTTGCCATAGCGATTTAATTTTGCATTTGCCGACCACTGTTTCACTTATTTTCGGTGTTTCTTGCTCTGCAGGAGCCTGGTGGCTTCTTGATAAAATTTTAACCTTTGAGCCTGAATAATGATAAATGCTTAATTATTTTTTTATATCTTTGTTCTAATTACTTTATTGTTTCATATATTGGGTCCGAGAGCCACTTTCAAGATGAGCATATTCTCAACATGTCTAATGTAATGTCGTAGTGCTACGAGACTTAGCTATATTATAGTGTACAGGAGCTAAGACTCTCGTCGTGCTACGATTGTTCAGCAGACAGGGACCTAGGGGTACAATACTTACCGAGCTGGTCAAAGATGAGGGCAACGTCGCCGTGGGTGACGGGCAGCGTGTTACTAAGTGGAGGCTGGAGGGCCTGTCTGTCACCGGCGCCAATTGAGAACCGAACCTGCGGGCCACCTGGTGTAGACAAACCATCAACATTAATACTGTTTTGGATCGGCGCGTATGGGTGAAAAACCACACCTCATTGCTGTTCTCCATCTTGACAACACATGGACAATTTCTATAATAAATCTCAAAATATAATTTAAAAAAAACAAGAAATATCAAAATATTCTCATTTTTTTGCTTAAAGTTGGGGCAAAAATTGTTCACACATATTTGACAGTTAATCCCTTTGGAAAAGGAATACTAATGTATGGGCCTAGATTTCTTGAAAGTTTATTCAAGATTAAGTTTGATCGCAGACTTGAAAGCTAATGTAATTAAACCTCAGCTGAGCTTGGATTCTGTGTAAAGGTATAAGTAGCACATAGGAAGCTAACTTACATTTTCTTGCTCCCTCAATGTTCACTGTCAAGTTGAGATTGAACAAACTTTTAAGAAATTGTGTTCAAATATCCTGACAAGACCCAGATTGAGCTCATGTGTTTCAAGAAATCGTGACCTGGCCCTGAGATTACAAAACTTTTCTGAGTGACGACTCCATACTCAACTCAGAATTTTGTTCATAAAACGTCATGTGACGTCATAACCCTTGACTCACAGCATTCTCAGGCTATGACGTCACATGACGTTTTATGAACAAAATTCTGAGTTGAGTATGGAGTCATTCTCAGAAAGGTTCGTAATCTCAGGGCCAGGCCCCCGATTCTTTTTAGTTTTTAGTTTTAGCTCAAATTTCATACGTGGATTTGTGAAGAAAACTTTGAGTTGAGCATGAAATCGTACTCAAAAATCGTCTTGTGGTAATAAACTTGATGGTAATAAACTATTTGCTCACCTGGAGGGGGAACTTGCACACATCCAATGATATTCCCTACAATGGTCTCCATCTGGACCTGCATATTCTCCATGTATATGGTGTAGATCAAACCTAGACAATTCTGAAACAAGGAAATCCATAATAAAATCATAATTGTCAGTCGTGAGAAGTAATTTATTGTTTAACCCTCTCCATGCTGGATTAGGCACAGTCACAGTTCTCCAGGGTATCAGTAAACAGTAATGGAAAAATAAAAATAAAAATGACTAGTTTGAAATGCATGAAGGGAGATAACTCTAGCTAGCATATTGGGCTCTCCTATACAAAACTAACTTTACCTTAACTCCAACCGTAGCCATTGACTACAGCAGGGATATAGATAACTAACTTTAAAACATACTTGCCTGAATAGTGATACAAATAACAAATGTTTACGAAAGACATGAATTCCTACTCGCCCTTAGGATACTTTACCATTGGGAAAAATGGCCCTGGCGAGTGTTAATTGCGAACCCTGTGTAACATCACTGTTAAATTAAGTCATGATTTTGTATTAATTTCAAGCTGTGTAACATCACTGTTAAATTAAGCCATGATTTTGTATTAATTTCAAGTTGAGCTCAAAACATGATAATTTCCCTTGTTACTGTGAATTCTATACCCCAGAATAATGAATAAATTAGTGCTTTACGTCACAGTGAGAATATTTCACCCATATGCAATGACTAACCCAGAGAAGAATAAATTAATATAGCGTAAAAAAATGTTTTGGAACAAAAAATAAAATATGGCCACAAATATTATCAAATTAAATTCTAAATTTTATGTCATATATTTCCTCCAAAATACACTATGCCATATTTGTATTCTCACTCTGAAAGCCTCGAAGTAGTCCAGCCTGGACATGAGTACGATGGACTTTGGTGCAAACATCAGTGAGTGGTGGACCAGGTTGGTCTCCGGCTCGTCTCCGTCGTGGTCGTCGGGGTGCGTGGGCGTCATGGCGACGGTCTCGTGGAAGGTGAAGGATGCCATGTAGTGGCGGTCGGCGTCGATGTCCGTCAGCACCGCCACGTAGAAGTATGGCTGCTGACGCTGTGTGGACAGTGCCCATCCTGTTGGCTGACAAAACTGAAACGAAAATAATATTAAAATAATTAACATTCAATTTATGAATTTTATAAATAACTTACACATACTACAGGAACTACTTTACTAAAATAATGTAGTTAAAACTGATATATCTCGATATCATATTCTCATGTACTTTTAACAATAACTGCCATAGTTCTACTAATTTTAACCTTCAAATAATTCAAACACATTAATTTAACCCTCTCCATGCATGATTAGGCATTGGCTCGATGGAATATCTGTGGTTGTCTATAGTATACACAGTATTAAATTAATATTGTTAAAAAATATATAAATTATAATAATAATAAGAATAATATATATTTTTAAAAATAATAATAATAATTTATCAGTATTTTTTCTGATAATTTGTACAGTAGCTAAAAAGATTTTTTTAAATATATATTTTCTGTTCAAATAGCATTACACTAAATTTACTAAAGTGTATTGCAGTGAGTGAATTATTGTTTTACGTCACGGGCGGGAATATTTCACCCATAGGTGACGAAAAGTGTATTGCAGACACATATATATCCAAGGGCATCCCCAAAGGGTTAACATGTCTGACATATTCATGTCAATAGATTATCTAAGTGTAGCTGTTCTAGTCATCACCGATACCTATCAGCTCCATACACCATGTACACTGCATGCAACTGTAGACCAGACAGATCAATGCAACATTCCAGTACACAACACTATAGGTCTAGTCTAGCATTGTACTGTTAGTATCACAGTTCTTTCTATCTACTACCTATCGATGTATACATTAGCACACATATCCAGAAAAACTGTTCAAATAAACCTGAGCAAATATCCAGAATAACTGCGGAAATGCGTCTAATCGTGAAAACGTGATGAAAATACAATTAATAATGGTAATTAAAATTGTTTACAATTCACTAACAGAAACTACAAAGGGTATGATAAATTAATAACATCTATAATAATTTATGATTATTTAATACTGCGGTAATTATTATTGTTGGTATTAATTACATATTAAATAGTCATAAACTGTTGGAAGCTTTATTTATTATTATTATTATGTATTATGATTATAATAATACTTTACTCCTTTCTGTGAGTCTCCCTTCTATAACGTTTTGCAATAGTATGAGAAATAACATGAGATGGATATGCAAATTAAAATGGAATCTCTGTTCTCTTTAGCTCTGGGGAAGTTATTAAAAATAGAACCATTGAAAACTGTTAAATCTGTAATATTCACAAATGCAAAAGAAATTGGTCTCAACAATATTCATAAATGCCCAATAAATATCTTTCTTCCAGGCCCTGAGATGATGTATTGTTCACAAATCCCCACATAAACAATCATAAAATGAGCTTGAGTATGAAATCGTACTAAAAAAGTGTGTGTGTGTGTGTGTGTATTTCCAGGAAGCAGTTTAAAACTTCCTGGAAATAATCGTGCAGGAGAATCAGAATGCACAGCTGCTGCCACCTACCAGACTCTCATATTACATTTATCACAATGCAGCGTTCCAATCAATGTGTACGTCTACAAAACTGCTAGTATTACACACCCTCCAAACATTCCACAGACAATGCCTCACTCAGAACATCTGCGCTCTGTTGTTCTTCATATAGATCTACAAGCTGTCAATGTACTGAGTGGGACAGCAGTGACTCAAATGGGAATGCAATGACCCAAATGGGACTGCTATGATCTGAATGGGACTACAATGATCTAAATGGGACTGCAATCATCTGAGTGGGACTACAGTGATCAGAAACGGACTGCAATGACTGGGGCATCATGTTCATATATAGCAGTCAAATATCAATAAATAGGCGTCATTGTATTGATGGCTTTTGATAATGTCTACTCACAACCCACCCCCATTAAAAAACAAAAAAACATTAACCTTCTCCATGCTACAGGTGCCTTAGGAGACTCACTATTAACCCTCTCCCTGCTGGTTTAGACACTCTGCTCTTTAGGGCATCTCCAGTTGCCTCCAGCATGGAGAGGGTTAATCAAGCATAGATGAAAGAAGACGGTTACATTCATTTTCTTTCTTTTTATTGCAGACAATTTGTCGACCATTCAAAAAGCGCCTTTCAGTCAAAGCCAATTTCTTTGACCACTGAGAAGCCTGCTAACATCTTCCGAGAAATTTCACAGCAAATTGCTTCCAATGATTAATGCCTACCGCTGATTGGCACTTGGGGGAAATGGTCTCAGGGTTGTATGCACTAACACACACAATAGGCTACAGGGTCATGTTATGGCACAAGCGCAGCACTTTACGGTCAATGGTCAGTGTCTGCTGAACATGCCCGGGGGAAATGGCAAGCTGGTGTTCCAATACAGGCTGTGATTGGATTGCACATGGCAGGAACTATTGGATACATTTACTAAGCCTTGACATGGACGATTCTCAATAGACCGACTGTCTGACAGGCAGGGTATTGTTTCTCAAAGTTCTCATATCCACAATACGAGACCATAGTGCTATCGTAAGTACACAATCCCCATGTATTAGAGATGGCTGCGAGAGCCCTTATGGTCTCGTAGTAGATACAAGAACTTCGAGAAACGGCACCCAGAAACGTCCAAAAGACAGCCAGACTTCAATGTTAGATTCTGTACCTGAACAATTTGTGTATTGGTTAGTTTTTTAGTCCATGTTTTTAACGTGTCAGTGATATAATGACCGTTTTGTTTTTAATAGGATCTAAGCCAAAGAAAACCTTGGAGTATGGAAAACCAAGAAGTGAGTGTGAATATGGAGTTTAACGTCGCTGCGGGAATCTTTCACCCATTGGGAAAACCAAGGATGATCGATGTGTACAGACAGGTTCAAACTCGGCAGAGTTGGTTTTGCAAATCAAACAGCCTTGCATTATATGACATGTTTCCATATGAAAACATTGCAAAACCATAATTGCAGGTTCTGTCTGTACTGTCACAGTGTAGTTATAATCCTTAGTTTGTTGGTGTCAATTGGTACTTGCAGGTTTACTGCAATGCTAACTTAGTGCTACATCTGTTGCAGGTTTCCTGCTGTAAAACTGACTAAAACTGAAAAGTACTGACCAGTTCTATGCCCTGTGTGAATGGGCAGTCATCCCAGTCCTTCTCCGGGAATCTTTGGATGATCTTGCCACAGCTGGTTCCACTCCCTGCAACACAAACACACATTCTTAGTACACTGGGGAGTATGCCATTGCATCTAACTGGGGAGTATACCATTGCATCCATAGTAGAATTGGTAATCACAACACAAACACACATTCTCAGTATACTGGGGAGTATGCCATTGCATCTAACTGGGGAGTATACCATTGCATCCATAGTAGAAATGGTAATCACAACACAAATAGACATTCTCAGTACACCGTGAGCATACCATTGCATCCATAGTAGAATTGGTAATCACAACACAAATAGACATTCTCAGTACACCGGGGAGTATACCATTGCATCCACAGTAGAATTGGTAATAAAAACACAAATAGACATTCTCAGTACACCGGGGAGTATACCATTGCATCCACAGTAGAATTGGTAATCAAAACACAAATAGACATTCTCAGTACACCGGGGAGTATACCATTGCATCCATAGTAGAATTGGTAATCACAACACAAATAGACATTCTCAGTACACTGGGGAGTATACTATCACATCTATGATAGAGCTGGTAGTCATATAGTCATGTATACAGAATGGAAATATGGAGCTATGTGTACTCCCTACAACACAAACATATATTCTCAGTACACTGGGGAGTATACCATCGCATCTATGTTATAGGTGGTAGTCATATACTTGTGTATACAGAAATATGGAGCTCTTTGAGTACAGCTAGTCATGGAATGCATACAGGATATCATTTCTCGAAGCTCTCATATCTACTACAACACCATAAGCACTCTCGTAGTCATCTCAAATACATGTGGATTGTGCACTTACAGGAACGCTATGGTCTCATAGTGGATATGAGAGCTTCGAGAAACAATACCCTGAATGGAAATATATAGCTAGATGTATTACAGAATAGAGGTATAATAGACACAGTGATGTATACAGATTAGAGATATGAAGCTAGTTAATGTATACAAACTGATCAGATATTCATATACAGAAGGGATAAATCACAGAGCTAGCTAGTCATAGATTGGAGATATTTTAGAGCTGCATTTTTTGTGTGTATACAAACTGTCAGCACATAGAAGAGTGATAGCTGTTTGAACAATGAATTTATATGACTTAGTGCTTTATGTCGCAGTGGGAATAGTTCACCAATACAGCTACACTACCATATGGCTAGAGTGTCTGATATCTACGCTGGGCAAGGGGTTAAAACACCAAAACCCTTGACATCATCTGCATCTGCCATATTAACCCTCTCCCTGCTGGATTAGACACATGCACATATCTTTATGGCATCTCTGGTTGCCTTCTATAGGCAAGAGTTAAACAGTTAACATGTATACGTAGTCTGCCAGAGGGCATGCAGGGTATGGGTGAGACCTATGGATTCTCCAGGCTGTGTTTACACCTATTTGTGATGTTATCATTACTAAAATAACAGTGGACACATAACAAACAAGCTTGTGTTACAGGAAGTATTTAGGTAAAAGAAATATACAATCATGTTGTTATTTCATTAGCGGATTACCATAATTCAAAACAGAAACAGTTTTTCAGACAAGAATTCATTGAACAAACATCAAGTAGTTTAATTCAGAACTACAATCTTACATCACACACACACACGCACGCACACATGCACGCGCGCACACACACACATACACACACACACACACACACACACACACACACACACACACACACACATGATCCTGATAAAGATCTTTCAAAATACATATTTAATGCATTTAAACTTTACTCAACAATACACATTGCCTTGTAACATGTTCTATGGACACAGTCAGCCCTCTCACCCTGCAGTCTGTTGCTGGCTCTTGTTTCTACAGCTACAGACACATTGGCCCCGAGATTACGAAACTTTCTGAGAATGATTTCATACTCAACTCAAAACTTTGTTCACCAAAGTATGCTGTGAGTCTAGGGTTATGACGTCACATGAGGTTTTATGAAAAAAATTCTGAGTAGAGTATGAAATCGTACTCATAAAGTTTCGTAATTTCCGGCCCTGGAGAATCTGAGCCCCACAAGTGCCTGCTACATCACAGAAGAAACATCCTGGCGCACACCAGAAGGTAAACCTGTTGGACAATGCTTTACCAGTTGAGTCAACAGACAACTCTCCAGGTATTGTATACAGATTTCAAGATATTTAACCCCTTCACTGGCCAAGCCTCCCACGGTGATACACTGATAAAACACTATGAAACTTACTAACCCAAATAGTGTAGTGATACAAATAAACAACTGTTATGAATTTCTACCTTTAGCATTGGGAGAAATGGTGCAGGCTAGTGTTAATTTTGATCCCTGTGATACCTGATGGTGGTTAATTTAACCGAATGAAGAGTATTTCAGTGTTTTCCCTGTGCTCTCTTTCATGAAGCTCTTGTATCCACTATTGTTGTAGAGCATAAAACATTATGGTACTAATAAATGTAGAGCATTAACCCTCTCCTTGCTGGATTAGATACAGTGAGTGAGTGAATATGGAATTTAACGTTGCTGCGGAAATCTTTCACCCATTTGCGACGAGATTAGATACAGATACAGTTCTTTAGGGCATCTCCAGTTGCTCCATCCAGCATGGAAAGGGTTAAACATAGCAATAGATCTAATAATTTGAGATTGCAACTTTTGTCTTGAGGGTAAGTCTGACTCCTTATTCACAAGCCAAGGCAAACCCCAGCAGCTAGTATAATAAATATTTCAAAGTGTTGAAACTGCCACATTGTGCACTATTTATCCATCAAATGATGACAAGACTGAAGAAAGGATTCAGATTTGCAAGCTAAGCAATTCTGTACAGCTAATTCTGCAGTGGCATAGAAATCGTGACCTGCAGAAAAAAATCCACAGGGAGAGAACTATAAACATGCTCACCCGAATAATGCTATAAATAACAAAACATGAAATGTCTACTAGCCAGTAGGCTCAGGGCTCAATTTAGTGACTAATTTGGGAGCCATGGCAACCTAATTTTGCATTTGGCTACCAATATTTCACTTATTGTAAGTGTTTCTGGCTATGCAGGAGCCAAATGGCTCCTTGGAAAAAATTATAACTTTGAGGCCTGCGGTCGTAGGATACCTTTAACATTAGGAGAAATAGATCAGGGCCCGGTTGTATGAAACTGCCATTAACTAATGACGTGATTAGCCGTTATTCCTGCATTGACTTTCAATGCTAGCGTAACGTCATATTAGTTAATGACACGTTAACGAAGCATTAGCGTTTCATACAACCGAGTCCTGCTCATTATGGCATCTCCGGCATATCTGGGGCCATGTTCACGAAGCTATCATATACTTAATGACATCCTTAAGCCTTTGTGGAAAAAATATTTTACTCTTTCTGGATCATCAGAATTTGCTCCATGAACAGCTGAACGATGTTGCTATGTCAAGTCAAGTCAAGTTTATTACTCTATTCATACGATAGCTTAGGGAACATGGCCCCCGTTTAGCTTACAGTGAGTGAGTGAATATAGAGTAACGTCGCTGCGGGAATCTTTCACCCATTTGCGACGATAGCTTAAGATACATGTAGTTGGACATTCTGGAGATTCTTGTATTTTCTAGTTTTTATTTTAAATTGGAGGTTACAGCCGCAAGATTATTTCACTTATATCACAGCTTATAAGTTTAGTGCATGAGGAAACCTACACCATCCGTAGCACTGAATGTTGCAGTAAACCTGCGAGCAACGGCTGGTACTGACAAGACCAAGGATGTTAACTGCATTGGCATGGTACATACTATCAAAAGGTAACTTTTATGGACATTGGCTCTTAAGTCCTAATATCGTTCTACCATTGAGCTACCATCTGCCGTGTAAACTTCCGAATGATAAACAGTATACTGCATGCTCTCTGTGGCAAGTTTCATTTTAGAATTCCCCATTTACAATTTTAAAATGTAGCATGATAACTGTCATACCTCACCCAACTCCACTCCAAAATAATTAACTGGATTTTTCTGTATGTAGTGATTCTTCCTTTACAATCGGAATTGGTCGGTCTCAGTAGTCATTGGTTCATCCTCCAAACTCGTCTTCTCTGTGTTCCCACTTCCAACATTGCTACCAATCGGTGGCAGTACAGATTTCTTTGGAGTTTCTTGAAGTGGTGTTGAATTGGTGTTCTTGGGTTGTTCTAGCTTGGGCAACGGCCGATGACCTCCCTGTGGAGCACCATTGTTGGGAGTCGTCCTGGCAGCTTTTCTGATGTGTGTGGAGTACAAACACTTATTGATATGTCCACATATTGAATCAATATTCTAGAATATCTCTGGCTAAATTTACGAAGCAAAGGTACCAAGATTTCTTGTACTTGAACATGTCTGTGTTGGAAATATTTTATCAGATGTTAAATCATGAGTTAGTTCATTACGACAGCATACACATCACACATAACAAAACACAAGCAATAATTTGCACCATAAAGAAGTATAGTAATAAGCAAATCTAGCATGTACATATTTTAGCTCCTATTAATTTCAAAGGCCTGGCAAACTATCAGGATTTGACTACTATTGAAAGCGTTGCACGGCTGAACATATATTTTGAATGATTGACCTAATGCTTTACATCAACGCAGGAATATTTCACCCATATCAGATGCTATTTTTTAATAGAATATATGCTGCTGCTGCTTTAATTTGCAAAGAAAAAATTACATGGAAAATCTGGGTAGGACTTGAACGTGTCATAAAGAACCAAGTTGTGACCACAGCGCGAGAACACTAATCTAACTACATCTTTGCAAGCAGTGATAACACGAGATGGGAGTCGTAACAGGAAGCACAGTGAACATTGACAAGTTAGTCTAGAAATCCACAATCATGACCAATAGCTATGGTTGTCCGCATAGTTTCTGGAGAAATAGCAAAGGTGCAATGTGTTCCATATAATAACACATGTTAACCGGTGATAAGAACAGAGTTCGCAAAGTGATTTTAGCACTACAGTGATTGTTAAGTCGGTATAGAAAAGAAGGGATTAGTACTACAATCAGTTTGTGAAGCTGACCCTAGCTATGACTTCCACCAAATTCACACTTATAGTATGCTGTGGAATGTCCACACCTTGTCTTGTACACCTTTAACTATCTCCATGCTGGAGGCAACCAGAGATGCCATAAAGAGCAGTCCCTGTGCCTAATCCAGCAGGGAGAGGGTTAATGAGGAAGTAAACAGTATTCTACATAGATACTATTGTTCCCGGATACATACACACAATGTACACATAACAAGGTGTATAACAGTTACACATAGAAACATAATAATTAACACTCGTTATTAAACCCAATACAAAACATTCCTGGTTAGGCATACAAAACAATAGTTAAACATTAACAGGCAGCTGACTTAACCTTCCTAATTGTGCAACTACTTATTCCGTCAATTCAAATAGGAAAAACTAATAATTCGGAAATAATTTGAAATATACAAATATGACCATTAAAAATTATCACTGTTTGTATTTTTCGGGGCAACCAAACAATACATTATAATATTCATATTTTTCAAGGATCTGTTAGATCCAAGTCTACCTCACTCAGTAACCACACCAGATGAGAGATGAATGAACAATAAGTCTAAACATGTGTAGATATTACATCATGAACTATGTGGTGATTAAATTTCTTCCGATTTCCCACATCAACCACATTTTGTAAGAGTCACTTGACGATAATAATCATAATTTTGTGGACATCAACAGTGTAGAAACTTTGATATTTTGTTATTGCCAGTGGATATTGTATAAATGTGACCAAAGTAACAAGACAGTTGCTGCTGATGGTGGAGGTGTCAATGTGAGGAAGGACAGAACAGTATGAGAAACTGAGCCTATCATTATTGCATTCCTATGTCAGCAGTTGATGTAGGTGGGGTTCGATTTGTTTTAACACCATCATCTTCACACGAGCTGAAATTGAACAATACCAATATATGGCAATGTCATCATCAATTTCTGAAACTATCGAGAGTGAGTGAGTGAGTGAGTGTGATTATTGAGTCCTTAACATCGAGAGGAGAAAAACAAAATTATATTACCGGTATAGTATACTAATCATGGTATATTGGATCTATATTACCGGTATAGTATACTAATCATGGTATATTGGATCTATATTACCGGTATAGTATACTAATCATGGTATATT
>JAUTBV010094417.1:0-35186 GCA_032361325.1 Lepetodrilus fucensis
CACAACCAGTGTATCGTATTATGGACATGTTTGATATTCATTACCAGTTTTTGATGATCATTTTCTAGGCCCTAGGTGCAATGCTAGTAATTTCATTGTTGCTATTAGCTACAGGGCAAGATATCAGGAGTGAATATATTCGCAGTCATGATTTGTGTGTGTCATTTTACAGATATGTTTTAATAGGTGACATTTGTTCACATATATTGTAGATAAACATTCCACAAGCTGAATTAAACAGAGGCTTACTGTAGCACATACATAGTTATTGCAGGTTTTCATCCAACAACAAGCACATCATTTACAATATTACAGATATCATTCTATGATGCAGGATGTATTTGGTCATTCAAAATAACAGATTATTAGGGAAGTAAACCAACTATTGGTTTGTGACGCAAGGAAAAAGATACTTTGACAGCTCAAATACAATTACTTACACTTGTTTCTGTTTCGTTCACCATTGTTTGTTTAACTTTTAGGCAGAAAATGTAATAATTGGATAATTTTATTGATCAATGAATGTATTTGTTCAGCTTACAGAGACGCACACCAGATACACATTCACATATCGACATTTAGTATGTTGTGATAATTACATTTTTAATGTGGACATTTTCAGTTTCCAGGAATTTTCATTTGTACTCTTGGAGCAATTTGTGTGGGTGGACAGTTGTAGCCATGTCGAGCAATGTCGAAAGTCATTTGTACATTGCAGAAAACGATAATAGCATACAACAATGTTGAATCGTAATGCTAGTCAACCCATACTTTCAATTAATATTAGTACATGTATGAATGTTTTTCGTTGTTATTTTATTGTCTTGTAATCAACTTTACAATGTAGTCCCAACAGCATTGCACTTATGATTTCATTAGCTGTACCAGTGTGAAATATGTTTTGATATTTTTTATTGTCTACATTTTTATTCTATTTCCTGTAATTTCAGCCTTAATTTTGAACATAAAAACAATGGGATTGCAGTGACTCCCAATGAGAATTAAAAATAGCCAGTCATTATGACATCACTTGTCTGTCTACCCAATGTGTTGTCGATAGTTTTAACTGTTGCCATAGCAATCCGTCTATGCCTGAAAGCCATGTATAATACCGCACTCCATTTGTACATCGTGAGGTATCAGGTTATACACAGTAATTAATGAATAATGTGAGTTTAAATTCTCCAGGATTTTTGGTTTGCTGTAGTAGATATCCATGAGAACAAAAACAGACTTTTCTATTCATACACAATCCAAAGGCAAAGTGGTTATAATTTAACTTTGTTTGTCCTGGTGTCAACTTGAGATGCCGTAAAACCATAGTTCTGGTGGTCAGTTTTAACTCTCCATGCTGGAGGCAAACATGCCCAAAAGCTGTGCCTGTGCCCAATCCAGCAGGGAGAGGGTTAAGCATTGGCACTGCTCTTTAGGGCATCTCTGGTTGCCTTCAGCATGGAGAGAGTTAACCCTCTCCCTCTAGACCTCTTTTGGTTGCCTTTATACATGGATAGGGTTAACCTCGTGTAGCCTGAAGTCGACGTCGGATACCTTATTCAATTTATTCAGTAGAGATATTAACATTTAGGTGATATATTAAGAATGGTATGCATTAAAATGTGTTGCGTGTATTCCATATATATATCTACCTCTTGTTCTATTGAAAGATACGTTGGTGGCAGTCGTGCCAGCTGATTGGCTGGTTTGGACCCATGTCGTACAATGACCGACCACACACCACCTAATGTTAAACGTCTGAATACTGGCTTAATGAACATACTTATCATACTTGTGTTTCACGATTGCCTCATGATCCTGTGATCAGGTTAATTTATCACATTACACTAATGGAACGACATCGCAAGGTGTGGGTGAACGGCTCCCACCGAGACATATAGCAACAACTCATCGGCAGTGTAAAGGATGTCAGGTTTTGAATGTCCACTGTCGTCATTGTTCATGACTTGTGTGTCCGAGTTTAGTCAATGCAATACAGTGTTGAATGTCGTACAGTTACCTACCCTGCTCTGGTATCGGTTTACCTTTGAGGGTTGCTAGGCGAACAAATGCTCAGTTATCTCCTAATCCATGCTCGTTGCAAATGGGTGAAAGATTCCTGCAGCGACGTTAAACGATAAAATCACTCACTCACCCCAGTCCATGCCAAAGACATTGTAGGAATTCTTTTAAAATTAATTTGTTATGTTATAAAAATTGTCATATTTTTTTTTAGATTATTTAAAAAAAATATAATAATAATTTAAATTGTAACTAGTTTCCCCCCACACCCTTATGGTATTGTCGCAAATGGGTGAAGGATTCCCACAGCGACGTTAAACTCCATATTCACTCACTCGCCCCCCAATGGCATACATGTCATTGTGCACATTGCCTTGTTTTAATCAATGTACATTTATCTTCTGTATAATATATTGACTTGATAACGCAGACTTTGGTTGCGTCACTGATGACCTTCAACGGAGTACTGTACTGATGACCTTGAACTTGAACAATGCAGTTCTGGTTCCTGTTCCACGTAACACTGGTAACCCTGTGGGTTGTATCTCACTATTGCCTGTCCAGTTGGGTCATCCTCGAGCAAGGTTATAATCGTTCTTTTAATTGGGCCCAAAAGTATTAGTACTTATAAGTAAAGAGGGTAGTGTATATTTTGGATACAAGTTGTGCTTCATTTTATGAGTAATGTAACTTCTAACCTCCTCCACACACGCACCCTTATTTTGCAAATATGTATCCTCCCCAGGGAGTTGAGAAGGTGAAATCGGTGCATGTTGATCCATTAACCAGGGTAATGTAGTGATATTTATATTATTAGCAAGCTTTGGATTTAGCACGATACAAATACATGCAATGTTGTTATTATTATTGTTGTTATTATTATTACCAGGATCTTAAGTTGAATTATTGAATTGACGACCATTATTGTTGTCGTTTAAACGGAAACTAATGTACAGGGTTAACCGAGAAAATTACTTTTAACAGTGACACCAATAAATACACTTTGCATAATTGATCATCTTGAAAGGTCATCATGTCCTTTTGTCACCTCGTGGGTTTTAGAAGGTCAGATGGGTTGTCACCGATTCATTGGACCGTGGCGATATGTCAATTCTGTTATAAGTATGCATTAGTGGGTGCATCTGGTTGGAATATAAATAATGGGTTGTTATTTTTATTGTCAATGCAATTTCATAGTTTACTAATCGTCTAGAATACAAGCCAATTAAATTTGTTTACCAATGGGTCTAGAATGTAGTACATGTATTTTGATACTATGGTGGGTAGTAGCGCAGTGGAAGTGTGTGAGCCGAAGGTCGTGAGGTCAAACCCGCCCTGGGGATCTGGCATGTGCCAATGTCTGCAGAAGTTACCGTTCCGATGTTGTCATGATAGGGTGTTGTTCTGTCACAATTCAGTTGTCATGCTCGGTTTGTCAGTAGCGGCTGGTGATTGCAGGTTTACTGCAACACTGTGCTACAGTTAAGGCATACAGGTGAAATATTCCTGCTGTGACATAAAACTTTTAACTCGCTAACACTTCGTGCCGTAACCTGACAAGATGTGATACGAGCAAAATACTCTTGAAATTTACACTCACACTCTAATGAAAAATATTTAAAAAAAATATAATATAATATCAATTAAAATAAAATATATTAAAATGGTTTAAAAATTTAAATACATAAATAAATCTATGGCAAAATATAGGAATGATACGTTGCATTAAGTTTCTTTGAATACTTGATTTTGATCAAATTTTAATTTCATTGTTGTAAACCTTAATGAAAAAGGAGCGAGTTGGCACAGTGGTATCAGGTACTGACTACAGCCAACACCAAAGTTTGAATTATAACACTCGTGGGGCATCATTCCATCCACGGTAGAACATTTTCGTGGCCAAACTCGATCTACTCATCAATAATACATATTAGCTTCACAACCTGGGAACAGGTACCCTGGCATTTGTTGGGTGTGGGAGAGTGTGGTTGTTATTGCTTTGTATTATGCATATCAGAATTCTGAGTTTGAACCCGAAGGAGTATGGTACCCACACAGTAGGGATCTATTATGAAGGATAGGGTGCGATATCTGCGGCTATTTGTACATGGTTCAGTGTTAGAATTTAAAGGTGGTCCAGGTTTAATTTGAAAATCTTCATATGTTAAAGGTATCTGTGTGACCCCCTGAATATTACAGATTTGACCTCCATTAACATTGGGCCTATTGAGCCCAATGTTATTTTTCTAATTTCAAACACTGGTTCATGTGAACCATCTCTGGTTTGCTGGAAATCATAAACAATAGTTGTTGAAGGGTGCCACACTGATCACAGACAGACAATCTATGGACCATGCAATTGTATTATTACTTTAATTACTTGGTTTATTTTAGACTTCATTGTGCATGGGTGAAATAATGGTATTGCTGCGGTATACAGCACTAATTCAATAACTTTTTGAAACTTGTCACTATTAATAAGTACCTGGTTTCTTTGAGACTAAAGACTATTAAATCATTTATCTGTAACATAACTACAACCATCTCCAACATCCATGATGTCTGTCAAATGTCGATTGACAAGATAAATTATAGACTGGGAAATCTCCAATAAATATTAATCATCCTGTATGGGTGAGAGATTCCTGTTGTGATGAAAACAATAACTAACTCACTCCCAACAAGTCTGCATGATCGTAGGTTCCCAGTGTTATATTTGGATTAATTTGAAGTGAAAGTTTTTCAATGTTGTTTCACTTCTCATTTATAACTGCACCAAACACCAGTGATGAGAGGATAGTGTCGTATTTTGATTTCCCTACATTTCATGTCCGTATATTATTCATACTGCTTTCTCAAATTCTTGATACAGGAAGTAAAGAATTTGTCCTCGTATTCGTAGTTTAACCCTCTCCCTGCTGGATTGGGCACAGGCACTGCTATTTAATGTATCTCTGGTTGCTTCCAGTATGGCGAGGGTTAATATGAATGATATGTTAACTCTAGTGAATGATACCATGGTGGTAAGCTATAGTTACCATTAATTGGTAGATTTGGTAGATTTTCTTGGTAATTTACAAAATTTAAAAAAAAGCGATCAATGTTATTTTGTACCATTTAACCAACATTTTAAATTCTGATTATTTTATTTTTCCTTTTCATTCCATGAAATATTTACCAAAATAATCTACAAAATAAGGGTGTTGAAGCATATTATGCCAAACTATAGTGTGCATGATGAGCATAACTGAGATACAGCCAGTCACTGATTGAACTTAGGAAGACCGTTTGCGATCAATATTGCCAATCTATAGTCAAATCCTTCATCTCTACTCCTAGCCTGGATACTACTAGTAGTGTGATCTGGCCTCGCACATTGTCGTGTATATTTGTGCAGGTATAATGTGATCTACCAACTGTCTGTTGTTCCGAGGCGTCGTAAATGCCAGTGCTCTTGTACCAAATTTTACAGGCATTTCCTTGTTTTAGAAAAAAGTGCAGAGTCGGCATCTTTTAGATTTGGCAGCCATTGTGTTATCAACTGGGATGGCACTGAATAAACACCAGTAGAAGGCTTCTCTAGGGTGTCGCTTTAATTTTGTAGTGACTGGTGTGTGTGCTCATGTGTGTGTGCGTGCAAGCATGTGCATGTGTGTACAATGTATATTAACACACACATGTATGTGCATACATTAACAATAGCTGTGTACTAAATAAATACGATGTTGCTGGGTAGAACTCGTTTTTTTTAAGATCAAAGACAACGTTATGTTTAATATCCCCATGTAATTGTGGAGATAAATCTAGAAATATTATTTAAATTTTGCATATGATTGCTATTTTTAATATATTTCAAATGTCAAATAATGGTTCAATATGTTTCATTATGAATGTTTATGGCTTGAAATAATAAACCCTATTTCTCTCCAGATATCTTTATTAAAGATGTGCTAAGACTTAAAACTTCAATTTTTGTCACTTTAAGGGTCAATTTTTGTCACTTTAAGGGTTAATTGTTGTCACTTTAATACCTATTAAATTGTAATCATTCTACCAAGTTTTAAAGGTACCTTTCCATCCCTTATGCTTAAAAGCCTTCCAAATGCTTCCAATATTAATTATGTTGATATCCCTCTGTGGTGTGTTACGTCGTACACCCACTGCAGTACTAACCTCCAAATTTGGAGGTTTTGCGGGGCAGATTCTTGGCTGGATGACAAGAACATGACCTGATCCAGGTTTTGTGCGGACAGGCTCGAGGACTGGCAGCTCTTCATGCTGCTGTCCCTGGAGATGTCAGTCGTAAACAACCGGACGAGTGTGGCAATGTCGTCTGTAGACGCAAAACCTGTTATGGCATTGGCATGTAACCTCCAGCGATACGTTGTGCGACATTTGTTGGGCTGTAATTTTCATTGCTGATTATGACGTTAAACAGCGGATATTTTAGATTTCATGTTAACATTTTCGTGAATTTTGTTTAATTCCTTATCGCGTATGGGTGAAAGATTCTCCCTTTGCAATGTGAAACAAAAACAATAATTTGCTCAGTCGTTATCTTCATTTTCCGTGGAGAATTGAACCTAGTTGCATCTCTGTTGGTAATAATTGCATATGGGTGAACAATATACAATGACGATAAATAACAATTTACTATCACGGAAGGATTAACTTTAAGTATCTTACTTTTGCTTATCAATAATTAACTCCATTACTTAAATTAACAATTCCCAGCAATAACTCCATTACTTAAATTTAAAACTAAATTGGCCAATGAGTGATAGTTTTTGCTACGAGATACTGAAATTAAAGCTGCACGATTCAAAATACATGGTCCATTTAAAATAAAATTCCTATATGAAATAATGTATTTGACCAACCATGAACAGGGTTCAAAACTTGTAATAAATACGCAGGATAATAATACAATTTTTTTTTTTACTAATCCTTGCTTCTTTAACACTTTAAGAAATGGCAACAGGCCAATAGGCTATTGTAATGTCACAAATAGAATAGAAATGAAATGTATTGTAATGTCAGAAATAGAATAGAAATGAAATTCAATGATCGTATTTTTAGTTTCATGTATATCATTGTAAATTCTTTAAATATCAATTTAAAGTAAGTTGACCTATTGTGTTAACAACCTGTTAAATATGTATCTATAATACATCTTGTACTTTAGTGTTAAACTGCTCATTAACAATTTATTTTAATTTCTTGACATGTAAATGCCATGCTTTGGATCTGCATTAGAAAAAGCATTTCTATTCTATTTCTGTCATTGCAATAGTGGTAATTTCCAATTCTTGAAATTTAGAAAGAATTTGTCCTTGCTTATGTATCGCAATCGTTTCCTCCCTCTCGGTCGTGATGGATTAAGTCCTAATATACCTACTAATACCACTGAATACTACAGCTACAATGCTATAACTTGTTTACAGCCACTGTGTCTGCCAAGAATGAGTCCCCAGGCTTGCAACTATTTCTGTATGTCTATGTGGATATTTGTATATTTTGAATATCGCTATGGGTATATAAGCAATAATTTAATTACTTACTATTTGAAATGTAGTTTTGTCTCTGATGATAGAAAACTTTGGAAAACTTTGAAATGTACGTCTTCTTGGAATATCATTGTGTATGGGTATATGAACAATAATTTAATTACTATTCGGAATGTAGTCGAAGCATTTTGTCTCGATACAGAAACACAGATTTGGAAAATGTTCAAATGTACGTGTTCTTGGAATATCATTGTGTATGGTATATGAACAATAATTTAATATTTGAAATGTAGTTGAGCATTTTGTCTTTGATAAGAGTAAAACGGGTTTGGAAAATTTCAAATGTACATGTTCTTGGTGTGCCAAGTAGAAACAGGCCTAGAAGTAATTATATTTAACCCTCTCTCCCTGCTGCATTAGGCACAGGCACTGCTCTTTAGGGCATCTCTGATTGCCTTCATTGTTTTGCAACACTGACAGCTGTCAAATACTGATACCTACCAAAATATTTAACTGTAAAATCCATTCCTGATGATAAATTGCAATTCTTCATAATCTATGGCTTCTGTAATATAATTTAGATTTAATTAAAATGTTCTTAGGTTTTTCTTGGTCACGTATTGGTGAAAGATTTCTGTTGTAATGTAAAGCAAGAATTCACTTGCTCACTTAGATTTTTCACAGAAATAGATAGTTTTAAAATATTCATCAGATAGTAAATATTGTTCATAATCATGATGTATGTTTTACTGTGTAAATATTTCCTTTGTGTATTTTTGCATTGTTGCCAAAATTCAGAAATATAAATCAAACCACATCTAACACCACATCACCACTGGTTGTCATATGAAATTTATAACTTCCAATTCAATATTGAATGCTGTTAAATTTGATTGAACGATTATCATACAAATAATGTTTCATAAGATGGCATGTCAGTCTGTCCGTCTTGAATGGTGGTCATCACATCTGCTTACAGCATTAATCAATGGTCTGGACATTGCATGGTGGCAGACCCCTGTGTCCTTCTCTCCATGGTCAGTCCAGTCTCGTCTGTCCAGTGGCTGCAGATGTCCACTGCATTGTCCAGCATGTCTGTCAGGGAAACCATGATGGTGCCCTGTTGAATTCAATGGCTCTGGAAAGCCTGCTGTTGAATTCATGGCTCTGGGAAGCCTGCTGTTGAATTCATGACTCTGGCAAGACGGCTGTTGGGCTGGGCTGGGCCGGGCCATCATCATAATGTGATGTTTTGCTGTTCCCTGATTTATCACGGTCGTTGTAGATTCATACTGACAGTTCTGCTGCAAGCTGTCCCTCTGCGGGGCGTGTTATTGACCATTAAAATGATTCAAAGTCTCGCATGTAACACAAACTCGATGTACATGGTCACAAATCTGGCTACTGTTATCAGGATCTTCTAAAAACTTGCTGCTGTTTCTGATCCAGTTTCTCTCTCAACTCTGTATGATTATTATTTCTGGAAATTTAAATTTGAGAGTTGAATGTAAGAATCAAATGTTTTAATATGATACCTCAAGTCAAAGATGGCCATGGTTGGCTGTCCTTAATGCCAATAAGAACACATTGCCATGTTCGAAATTAAGAAAATAATAAGGGGGTCATTCTCCAATGGCCCAATGTTAATGGAGGTTAAATCTGTAATTTTCAGGGGGTCATACCTTTAACATTGCAGATTTTCCAATAACACCTGGACGACCTTTCGAACACTGGTCTTGAATTGTACAAAAGGTACATCATTTTGCATAGATATTGGTGTTCAGTGTTAACTCAAATAGTTACAGGTTCTGTTAACAAGTTTGATGATCAGATACATGGTCTTCACTCTTGCAAGTTTGATGATCATATGCATGGTCTTAACTCTTGCAAGTTTGATGATCAGATACATGGTCTTCACTCTTGCAAGTTTGATGATCAGATGCATGGTCTTAACTCTTGCAAGTTTGATGATCAGATACATGGTCTTAACTCTTGCAAGTTTGATGATCAGATGCATGGTCTTAACTCTTGCAAGTTTGAGGATCAGATACATGGTCTTCACTCTTGCAAGTTTGAGGATCAGATGCATGGTCTTCACTCTTGCAATACAATTATCATCCCTTGGTCTGTCAGTACCGTCCTGCGAGTAAGTGAATATGGAGTTTAACGTCGCTGCGGGAATCTTTCGCCCATTTGCGACGTAGTACCTGCAAGTAGTACTAACCAGTGATCCCTCGCTCTCAACTCTCAAAGGGTTCTACGTCGGGCAATCAATCTTTTGTCGTCCATATGCTAATGGCAGCCTCTATATTGTAATGACGGCAGATGAATATGAATAAGTTATGTAAGCAGATATCTTACCTCACTGGGCCTTGCATAACTCCAGTAGGGATATTTAGGTTAACTTGCCCGCTGAGCTAACTAGTCAATACACTAGTGGACAATTAAAACACAATGACGAAATATTTCTGACTTTAGGTGACCTTCCTATTGCCTGATGGTATCTAAATGTATGTATCCGATCATAGATTTGTATCGCTTAATAGGTATGGTATGGTCTCAAATATGTTATCATGTACGAGTGAGTGAATATTCCTGCTCTAATTCACTCACTCCAATATGTTGCTAAAAATCTGTCCAAATTGAATGTTGTATCAAGTCGATATTTATTCATGATTGAAGGTTGAAGCATATTTTATCTCATTTTCATTATTTAACACAACATTTTAGTTAATCACGATTATCATTTTGTTTTCATGTTAATTAGTCGTCGCAAATGGGTGAAAAATTCCTGCAGCGACGTTAAACTCTATATTCACTCACTCATGTTAATTAGTATTAATTGTGTGTAGTCGTCACGTATGAAATATTCCTGCTGCGACGTACAGCACTAATTCATTCATTGATACCAAGCAAATGTTGGGACAGCATAATGAAGAAGTGATTTGTCGCTTGACATTATATCGGGGATCTTTAACCCATACACAATGGAAGATTGTTGAACTTCTGAGACGAAGTACCGTAACCAGTTTGAACCTGCCTGGAGGGCTTGGCAACGTGTACATGTGTCGTAATAGTGTGCAATTATCTGCACTATGCCCAGTGCAGTTATCATCCTTAGTACAGCAGTTGCCAGACAGTGCTTGCAGGTTTTCTGCAACTCTTGTGTGCTGCTCTTGTAAAGTTGTACATAAACCAAAATTATGTTTGTAATTTGAACTGGCTGAAGACAAATGGTCTTTCAATATCCTCATTAATTCTTGCTGTTTTCAGTATGATGATCGTAATGTATGGGTGACGATTCCTGCTGTGACGTTAAATTCCATAATTGTTCACTGGCCGCTGTGAAGTAACACAATAATTCACTCACTTACTCAGTGTAGCAATGAGTAAGCAGTAAAATAGTTGTTAAATCGTTCCATATAAATTGTCATCTAAATATTTCTAGTCAATGTTGTTTTAACATTTGTACACAAATTGTCAAATTTTAACCATTCAACTTCCAACTAAACCTTTTTATTATTGGTCTGAAGCAAGGACTATAATAAGTGTGCTCTAATTTTTGCTATTGTTTCTTAAATAGATAGACAAACAAAAGTGCCAGTTGTAATCCAAACACTCTACCCCCTGCTTTGACCCGGGTCTTTGAACCCCACTGTATACATGTGTGTGTGGTAGGGATAGCCAGTGTAATTAACCCTATGGTTCACAGCGTTACATAATCTGCTTTTGAATGCTGATCACCCATACTTCTCTCCAGCTAACTGCATATCAATACAATCTCTCCCAGAAGTTTTAGCATGATGAAAGGTTAGGTATTACTAGTATCACAATCCCCCCTACCCTGTCCCCCCTTACAGTTCCACCTCCCCTCATGTGTTGGGTATATCATTACAATCGAAGGAAATTAAAATAAATGGAAGTTTAGCGTAATTAGAATTGCCTCCCCTCCCCTTCCACAGATAAAATATATCCCAGAAGTTTTGTATGACAGATGAGTATTAAGGTATCACAACATACTTTCTCTCTCTCTCCTTTTCTCTCCATTTGAAGGATATATTGATGTAATATCGCCCAGAATAACACACCCCCCCCCTTCCAAATACAATATTTCCCAGAAATTTAGTATTGTGGAAGGTTAGTATTCCTAGTATCACAACCTCATCACTTATTACATTTGGAAGTTCAGTATATCAAAACAATATCTCACAGATGTTTAGCATGGCAGAAGGTTATTATGACTATTATTACACCATGACACCCCTCCCCCCCCCTCCCAATTAATTTAATAGGTATATCAACACAATATCTCCTAGACTAGTATTACACACACACACACACACACACACACATACACACACACACACACACACACACACACTACCAGTTCCTCCTTTGGAAGAGTATATCAATACAATATTTCCCAGAAATTTAGCATGACAGAATGTTACTGGTAAAAAGATTGCTAGTATCACCCCACCCCACCCCCTCGCTCCAAGTCCCTACTTTGGAAGGGTATATCAACACAATATCTTCCAGAAATTTAGCATATGGTTACTGCTTAGTATTACTTGTATCAACCCCCACCCCCCACACTCCCAGTCCCTCTTTTGGAAGGGTATATCAATACAATATCTTCCAGAAAATTAGCATGAGGGAAGCTTAGTATTACTAGTATCACACCACCACCCCCCTCCCCTACAGAAGGGGTAATCGGTAGCATAGCAACCCATCCCAGGGGGGAGGGGAATGCAGGCCTGCCAGCACATGCTTGCTACCTGTATAAGTAAGTAGACCTGTAGCAGGCAGGCCTCAGTCAGTATGGTCCAGGCCAGGACCTAACACCAGGGATTACTACATTACTACAACACAGGGCTGAGCAGTATGACCAAGCAGTGTGTGTCGGAAATGATTATTTCACAGTCCCCTCTGGACGGAGACTCAGGAGGCTCCTCCGACCATCATGGTATGTGGCCCGACGAGTTTGCCTTGAAAAACTTCTTCTCCTACTCCCTTTCCCGTGTTCGGAGATCTCTGTGAATGTTCCTGTGCTGCGAGAAATGTGATCGTACCTGTGTAGAAATATAGGGATGGTGTATATCCAGTTATTTTTCGATTGAAGTGGATTTGTTGATTTTTCTTTTCACGGCTTTTGATTTAATTTATCACAATTTTATTTTCCTCCTGCAAGTTTAATTGTGCTTGATTTGAATTTTCGTGGATTTTTGTTTCATTTAACACGTTGATTTTTCTCCTTTGCAAGTTCAGTCGTGTTTGCTCAATTTGATTCAGCGGTATTGACATGTGTATAATTAATGACTTCACCACTTTGGATAATAATAATTTAATAATTGCATTGTGTGTGTAATCCTGTTCTGGGGGTGGAATGGAGTGTATCCGTGTTGGTTGATTATCTCATTATCAATCAGGTTTTTTTTACAAGCCTGCGAGATATCTATGCCCATCCTTTAATTAGTGCTTTCTGTTTTTACCATTTTAACGTGGGGAGAAATCCTTATAGGATAATGCCTGCAGTCTGTTAAAATTCCAGGCATACTTGCGCCTTTTCCTCGCGTGGCTTTGAACAGTCGGTATATTCATGGGCTTATTACCAGATTAAGTACATGTCTGTAACAGTGGATGACTGCCTGGCAGATGGATGGATGGATGCACCATATATGTGGAATTTGTATTCTGTTATGACTTACTTCGGCACGAGACCCAAGGTGCAGCATTCTGTAGGCTCGGAGAATTCTGAAAATTCTATTTTTAGCCAGTGAAGATCTCTGGATAGCTCAACAGCATCTTTTTCCTCGTGTCTGCATTACTATTATAGGAACTGAAGAAGAGCAGGGGCTCAGTGCAGTACCCTGCATGACCCACATATGAACCGTTTTTTTTATCTTTATATCTTATCTGGTACTGGGTCAGTCGAGATAAATTTGTTCTTAGGTTTATGGCTGTTTGTATTGCTAACCTTGGCTATGGTATGATTGTGTTTATTCAGCAATTTGGTAATTTGTTTGCATTGATCTAATTGGCATTTTTACCGCCCTATGCACTGACACCCATATATCTAAACTGAAGAGACATTTTGAAGATTTCTATCATTAGAGTTTTGCTGAGAATATTAATATTATACTCTGGACTGCCACAGTGTGTCTGATGATTTCACCAATAATTTTGTCCAGTTTCAGGGATGGAATTTAACTTGCCCAATAATTATATAGATAACAAAACATGAAATTTCTACTAGCTCGTAGGATACCTTTTATTTTAGGAGAAATGAATTGGGCGTCTATTTCTTTTATTTTAGGAGAAATTAATTGGGCGTCTATTTCTATCGCTGCAGTTTTAGTAAAATTATCACATATATGGGTCAAATATTCCCTCAACGATGTAAAGTATTATAAATCAATTTAGCATATTATAATGTGTTAATCTTTCCTAAAATATTTTGTCCGGTCCAGTGTTTTGTATAATATTTATTTAACTGTCTCCATGCGAATGTTTTCTCATTGGTACAGTTGAAATCTACTCAGATGAACATTACAATCCAGAATGTACTCATATGAACAGTATCATCCAGAATGTACTCGGATGAACAGTATAATTTAGAATATACTCGGATGATCAGTGACATCCAGGATTTCTCCTACTGTGCTGCGACTATCCTCCACACAGTGGTTAAATCACACTTTGAAGTGGTATTGATTATAGTACGCCGACAAATGACTGGCAGTGTGTTCTGTCGGGATGGTATTGCCAGGGCCTTGTATCGACTCGGGACTGTACTAAACCAACGACTGGAAGAACCGACTATGTAGCCTCATCCGTATCGCAATGTTTGCCCCCAGATGGGTGTGGCGTTTTTGCTGTGGATTAGAACTACTTATCTTTCTGTGAAGTCACTGCTGGTAATATTCGTGCTCCTCGTTGTCTCGAGTCGAATCCCCCCTCCCTTCCCTTCCCTTCCCCTCCCTCTCACTCCCACAACAATTCACTGTAACCATATAAGCTCAGTCACACTCGACATAACTTACATGACTACATTATTAGTCTAGTCAACACTGGTAGCATTATTTGGCAATTAAAGACATTCTTGTAGCAGGTGTACTTCTCTGCTTATCTGCAGACTTCCAAATCCAAGTTACTGCATGGAATCTTATCTACTACAATTGCCAGCCGGTCTGCAGCTGGTTTTTTTTGGTATTCGTGTCAATGATGATTTAGGATGTGATTATGACCGGCTACAAGTGATACGACTTTTGATGTCTATCAATTGATTGGGTTTTGGAAAAAAATACATAACGCATAAAATAATTTTCAATTCATCATTTGTGGTGAAAACAAGTTAAATTAAGACATTGGTATTAGTCTAATTGGTGGTAAGGAAAATATTATTTCATGAGTTATTACTGAATATGATGTTTATGAATATTCGTCTGTGTAATAATAAATTACCAGTAGCAAAACATGCCATCACATCCAATTGGATATAGCCATATTGTAGTCTTTTTGTGTGAACCTATGACTTCTATGTTTCATCAGTTGTTGGTCATGATTTGGTGAATTAAAAAGTATCAGTTCAGAAGGCGTGCTTTCGTAACGAGACACGATTCCTCTTACCAAAATTTTCCATTGTATTGCCTGCTAACGACTTTGTACAATTGTTCCCTAATGAAGACTACATCTGCCGGGTCTAGATGACTGTTCTATCCACATTAATTAGCCAACATTATCCAGCTAATTGATATTGCTACATCCAATGATGCAGATCGTAAAAGAATCAGTGCACGCTGTTAACAGCTGTGTGCCACATCACAGACCAAATGTGAGCCACACATACCAACAGCATGACCTTCGTGGGCTCATCCGTGAAGGTCGGCAAGCCACTGCAGGTAAAACTACCCATTGACTAGGTTAGGTATCGCCAGGCTAGCAGCAGTGATAGTTTCTCTGCCGTTTTTAGGTCTGACTGGGGGGGAAATCTGATATATTTTTTTTGACTGTTGATTTATCTGAAGATGTACTTGTATTGTAGGTTTATGTAGGAAAATTATTTAAATGTTTTATTTTTATTTATTTATTTATTATTTTTAATATTTCTTTTTGGCAGCAACCAGAGATGATATACATAATAAATGTTGTTGCAGAGACCATATATACAGACCATATGCAACAACATTTTATATTTTTAATGCCTGCTTAATCACTAGGTCAATACTGACAGCTTATTTCCTGGATTTCCTGTTTAACAGTTACATTTGTTCTTTTGGTTTATATATTTAATTAAAACAATATTTTATTCTTGAGCCATAGTCATTTAATATAATTACAAGATTACAGGTTACAAATGACATAACTTGGTGCAGTATATTAACTTACATTTCCTAGGGTAACAAAGTATTTAAAATGTAATTACATTTTTATAATTTTTATTTATTTCAATGAATGATTTAAAAAAAATGTAATGTTTTATTTTATTTAAATCACAAAGTTTGATGTCACAAGGTTGCATGTATACCACAAAGGGCATCGCTTGACATGAGCTTATTATGTTATTAAGTGTCCCAGGATTTCATGTTTTGTAATGTATATCTTTGGTTATTTTAGTCCTTTATGTGATGTAATGCTAACAGTGAGTTGGTATTTAACTGATGAAACGACTGAGGTTATTTATTAACGCCCAATTTTGCTGCAGGCAAGCAGAGGTGCCCCATAAAAACGTTTGGGATTAGTTTCAGCAGCGAGTTGGTTATCCATGCATATTTCCCTTTCCGAAAGAGGTCAATGTTCAGTCTTGAATCCGCAATAATTTCCTTCATTGATAATGTTCTAGTGATAAAACTTTGAATTCTTATGTTCCTTGTTTAAAAATATATAATTACAACTTTTGAAATTCATCTTTCATACCTAGTAAAGACACCTTTATTAAGATATCCTTCACCTTGGATATGTCCTTACATTACTGTGTTATCTCATCTTGAACTGTAGCCAAAGCTGTATTATCAACCTTAGATGCTTGCTTTAGAGAAATCTTAAATTGCAAAATATTTTCACTTTGTATAATTGTTCTCACTCACTCATTATCAACAGTCCATTATTGTTCATTTTGTAATACTTTGATCGACATTTGAGCATCTCCTTCACCTTGTATAAATTACTATAGTTCATATTGCCACACCCTTGAATCTATTCTGAAAGAAATATGAACAAAACATTTTCACCATGTACAATTATTTTCTCTGTATTTATCAATGGTCTATTACTATTCGTTTTGTAATACTGCAATCAGCATTTGAAGATTCTGGTGAACTGTTTGCCTAATCTACCTACGCAGTAGAGCTGCCACGCTGTTACGTGTCCGATGTAAACAAGGGAAATGGTTAGTGGTGCACTCAACGGTTTACCACTACGGCATGCTGCCAAGCCAAGTCTAAGCCTTTGGTGCCAAGTCTAGGCCTGTAACTTTATGCACACATTCCCGTTTGTGTTTTGTGGATCCGATGTTACACAGAAGACGGTCCGAGTGTTCATGAGATAAAGGCTTTTGTCGATGCGTAGCAGAACGTGCAGCTCTCGAGAAATGGTTTCGATTTAGAGGGTGCGGTTTAGTTATGAGGGTGTGATTGCATGTAGAGGATGTGGTAGATTTAGAGGATGCAGTTAGATTTAGAGGATGCAGTTTCATTTAGAGGATGTGGAATCAGGATGCAGTTAGATTTAGAGGATGCAGTTATAATTAGAGGATGCAATTGGATTCAGAGGGTGCTGTTAGATTTAGAGGGATTCTATTCATGTTATGATAATCTACCCAAATAGGTATATATTAATACTCATAATATAGAGGGTGGCAGTAGTGCAATGTTGAGTATTGGACTTCAGAATCAAAGGCCCCAGGTTCAAATCCTGTCGCCGGCAGCCTGACATCAATGTTTGTGCAAGATAACTTTTGAATGCAATCATGATATGATGAGCAGTTTGTACATTGGCAATGCAGTCATCATCTTTGCTATATCTGTACCAGTCGCTACTCGCATCAATGTTCACAAAAGTTGCCTTTCCAATGCGATCATGATAAGGCGAGCTGTCTGTACCGTGGCAATGCAGTTATCATCTTTGGTACGTCAGTACCAGTCAGTGCTCGCAGGTTTACTGCAACATTCAGTATTACAGATGTTGCAGGTATACTTCTGCCTATATAAAATGACAAGTCATGATATAAGTGAAAGGATCTTGAAAGCGGCTCTAAACCAAAATAGAAACCTCGTAATATTCAGCCAAGCTTAGGATTACATCATGTGCAATAGGCATACATACATATTATATGTACCATGTATTCATACAATATTTGTTCAAGATGGTTGTAATGCGTATTAGTGATGCATTAGACACAGTGTATTGCACAAGGAACATTAGTTGATTACTTAACAGTGTTATCTATTTTTGGATATACACTGGACTTCGTCCAATGCTTTTGAGCAAACAACGCGGGGATAAAGGAAGAAATGTTGACGAGACCAGGGGATTTGTGCTAAGATATGGAATGAATGAATACCTTTGGACATGACTTGTTACGATAATCCATATTATAATTTGACCTTGTCCTTTCCTGGAAGGAACGAGGGAGATTGATACAAACGTTTATCATTTATGGACATGTAGAACGCAATATGATGTTTTGTCTGTACAAGTGAAAGTATCTTGCAAGCATCCCGAAGCCCTAATTAAAATAATATAAAACAAGTTTTGTCTGTACCGTCACGGTACAGTTATCATCCTTGGTTTGTGTCTACTAGTCCGTGTTGACAGGTTTACTGCAATATTAGTTACTACAAGTTTTTCAGGTTTCTTCCTGAAGTAATCTTTGAAGCGGTTAAACCTTGCCGTTCCCCTTTTATGAAATAGAAATAGAAATGTTTCTATGTCCTCAAAGACTGCAGTATGGCAACGGAGAAACCTGAATGCTTCTGTGCCTGGATTTTGGCAAAGTCTCACATTTAACTGCTCAATTTCCATATGTAGATATTTATATGCATCGCATTTTCACCATGAGACGTATTGATTTTAATAGTGCAAGGCCGTCTTGGAATTACTTCCCCTTGGCAGTGAGCGGAACCACATTTTTAGTGTCGCATCATTTGGGATACCTGTATGTTTTCGTCCTACCAGATCAATTTATTTCATAGACCCCTTTATCCCTCCTATGAGTACTGAAATAACATGGGGCATAATAAAAGTCTTGTGCTGTATTTGTTGTATGTAATTGCTGTGAATGCGGGCTATAACTAGATATATTTGTTCAATGGATCGCCCCGGTAAGTAGAATGGTAGCTGTACAAGGTTAACCAGTATTTGGTGAAAAAGCTGACTAAGCGAAAACGTACTTTAAATAGTCACGTATGTACACAGTGTAAAAATTAGTGACGGAAAGCGGTGGACGTTAATATTATCTCGGGGTCAATGCGACTGGAAGTGCGGCTTTAACTTTGGGGGTAACTTTGGGGGTATGTGGGTGGGGAGAGACGAGAAGTGATGATAGTTGGAAGTAGGAGTATGGAACATGTAATGTACCAGTGCATGTAGATGTGAACCATATGTTTGTGTGTATTGTCTAGAGCTGTGCCTGGGAGATTCAATAGGCACACTTGGCAAGCGCCCTACATTCCTAGGTAACAATTCTCCGCATGAATGTCACAGTGTGCCCCAGCAAGTGGTCGTATCTACACAATTTTCTCCGGCCACCCATTGGACACAAAATGACTGAAGGTAACGATAACGGCACGGGGAAATCTGAGGCTTTTTTTTTTATACAATCTGTGCTGAATTTCATCCAGATTTGCGATGTGTTTTTTTTTCTGGATGTACTGTGATTGAATTGAGGTTAATTTGTGACCTATTAATGTTCAGATTGAAACTGTAGTCGTTAACGATGAGTGCAGAGGTGTTGACCCTCTCATGCTGGATAAGACAGCTCTTTGTGGCATCTCTGGTTGCCTCCAGCTTGAGTGGGTTAATGTGAATAATGAGCATTTGTGATCTGATTTGTCAATTTGATACGTCTGTTCCTGTTTTATAATTCATGTGTAACAGTACATCTGTACATTGAAGGACATACAACCTACTTAGCTCTCTCCATGCTGAAGGCAACCAGAGCTGTGTCTGTGCCTAATCCAACAGGCAGAGGATTAATAGTATTAGTATTTATGATATAATAACAATTCAGTGTGAATTAATTTATCATTGCAAACAATAAACATAAGAACCTGAACAAATTTTTATTTTTTAAATAATCTTTTTATATCGACCATGCTTATTAATTATCCCAAGCTATTTAAAATTAAAATACATTAACCTTTAACCCTCTCCCTGCTGAATTAGGTGGGGACTGCTCTTTAGGGCATCTCCAGTTGCCTCCAGCATGAAGAGAGTTAAAATGACGTATAGTTGTTGCATACCTGGATATTCGTCATCTGCTTGTATTGATGATGCATGGTCCAAGTGAGGCCTGTGTGGATCAATCTACATTGAATACAAATCTATAAGTAATTACATTGTTCTGTTATTATTGTTGCCATTGTAAACACAATATTTGAGATAAAATCAAAACAAACTATCCATCTCTATCGATTTCTAATATTATATCTTTGCCTAAAAATATTTACACGAGTTGACAATAACATTGAATACAAAACAGACGAGTTGACAATTACCTGGAATCTGAACCAGATGTCTCGTAATAGATTCTGTTTATAGTCAAGTAGCTAATGCCCTGATTCTGTATTGTGTCAACAGAAATGTCTACATACCATACATTTCTGGGATGTTTTGGTCACGGTTTAAGCCTAGATACATCTTGTAACTACTTTGGAAGGAGGGGCACACTGTATTACAATTTGTATGGGAAACTGTTGCATGGTATAATATTGTTTTATTAAAAACAAACCCATGCATCTCTGAGTCATACAGTACATTATTAACTCTCTTGATGCTGGATGCAACCAGAGATGCCATTAAGAGCAGGGCATATGCATAAAATCCACCAGGGAGATGGTTAATGCAATAATGACATGAATACCCAGAATATTGGTATCTTGAGAATAGCTGTTCTTTTTCGATGATTGCAACTCAAGACTATCTCCAATTGCAACTCGAGACTCGCTATAATTATATGCCTCAGTTAATTAGGAGATATCTGTACACACATCTGTAAAGTTGAGTTCAGCCAGAACTACCAGCACAGGTATTAGAGCGAACCCACTGAAGTGTGTCGACCGTTGTGAAGCAATTGCTGTGGGCAAAACTGACTCATTGTCATGTGCAAATACTAGTAGGTCAGATACATGTGTCACTAATACTAGTGTTTTAGATCGCCATGCAGATATTAGAAATATACCTTTGGAACAGTGTATGAAGTTTACAGATGCTTGTACATGTATTATTCTCTAGCGAAATGTGTTTAATAACGAGTTTTAGATCTCTGTGTAGATACTAGAACTACAGTACTGTATTATGTATACATTTGGAACAGTGTCGGAAATTTGTGGATGTTTGTGTAATTCTCTAGCGAAATGTAATTAATTTAACCCTCTACCTGCTGGATTAGACGGAGACTCTGCTCTTTATGGCATCTACGGTCGCCTCCAGCATGGGGAGGGTTGATCCGTCTTTCTCACAAAGTGCAATGGTTTGTTTCCGACATAACCGTAATCTGTAGTCAATACTTGTGGCATCTGTGTATGGGAAGTATAGGGATGTGATGACGGCTAGTTGTCCATCTGTTGTTTTGTGTAAGCTAGTGGTTTTTGTGTAGGTGGTGGTGCATACGCTCAGTAACACTCGATTGAAGTTTGCAATGATGACACAAAATCAACACTGTGTTTTTTTATGGTTCACTGGCTTTTCGTCAAGCTTTGCTACCTGCTATGTATTGGAGAATAAAAAGTAATTAATGCATATGTTGCGTGGGAAAACTGACTTGTGTGTGTATACAGAATGTTACGAGGGCAGAAGTATTTCAAAGGTTGAATGTCTTTTGTTGTCTACTTTACTTATTGAATGTTGCTTTGGCTTCTCCTCCTTCTGTAAACATGCTATTGCAATATTGCTGGAAATCTTTGGAAAGTTCACTCAATTAGATGACTTAAACATCTTTAATAGAAAGTTACGAATGTGTAATTTAATATTAAATAGTTTTATTCTAATTTGAGATTATCATTGCTCTGTCACTTTCTTAACAACATCGTGGAACTATTCTCTATTTAGGTTTATTTGATAAAACCTTCAAAAGATTTGTTTTATACTTTTTTGCAATCTTGATTCATTGATCAATCTACCATTTATATCTAAATCACTTTCATGCATTTTTAATAATGCATTTTCAACACATCAGATTCTTTCATGTGTGACTATTATATCCAAAAAAAAAGAAGATTTTTTATTACAGCGCACATTTTCTGATGTTTAATGTTTACCTATTCTATGGTTGCATTAAATCTGATTTGCTTGTCCAAGGGTCACTTTATTTTCCCTGGGCTTGAGTTGGCGCCAGCAGCTCCTAGACCCTGGGCTTGTTTTACGCTGAGATGTCATTTGTCTGTTGCCATGACTGTATAGTAATTAGTTCATTATCTAAATGAAGATGTTTTTGTATTTTCAGGAGAAAACATCCATCTCAAAATTCTTGTGCCCAGCATTGCTGCAGGAGCCATCATCGGAAAGGGCGGAGAAACCATCGCCCAAGTCCAGAAAGAGGCCGGAGCACGTGTCAAAATGTCCAAAGCAAATGACTTCTATCCAGGTAACAATAGTTTGAAACATAGAAGACGTTGAACAATGGAATATTTAAATCTGATGTTCAGACTTTTTAGTATAAGTGAAAGAATCTTGAAAGCGACTCTAAACACCAATTTAAAAATAAAAAATAAAACGTCCGAATAGAAAAGTAAATGGCTTCTGTCCAGGTAATAACCGTTGAAATAATTAATGCAAGTTTAGCCCTCTCCCTGCTGGATTAGGCACATGCACTGCTCTTTAGGGCATCTCTGGTTGCCTCCAGCATGGAGAGGGTTAAAGACTCATAATTTAGAAAGATAATGATAAGTACCTTTTAATCAAAACAAATCTTTTGTTTTGTGTCTGTCTGTCAAAGTCTACATGATTTGTCTGTGTTTAAATTAACATTCTGCTCAGTATGGCTCCTATATTCTTTAGCAGAAAGAGTATTATATGCCTTGCTAGCATAATGGTTTATCTTTGATTTATTGAATACCAAAATGTGTTCTACGAACTTTAATCTCCACGATTCCGATCTGGATCTGTTTTCCAGGAACAACGGAAAGAGTCTGCCTCATCATGGGGCCCGTGGAATCCGTACGTCGAGTTCACAATTTCATCATGGAAAAAATCCGAGAAAAACCAGACCCCAACCCCAAACTGGACGAAACCAAGACCACGTTCGAACGACATCGTCAGGTAGAAGTCAGTTGAGTTTTTTGTCACTTTCATCCACGTGCACACCATGTTCAACTGGGTTGTCTGACAACCGGCACCAGGAAAAGAAATACCGTAGGTCCCGAGTGTTCCGAAAGCGTGGCAGACCCTCCGATGACGATGAAATTATCGCAGACCGATTGCACCGAATTTGAATCTAGTGGCGTAAGAATTGACAGGAGGACCAGGCCTCTTGTTTCACGGAACAATCGTAGCACTGCGATGGTCGTAACTAAATGCGAAGTACACGAGTTACGACGTTACTCTTAGGGCTATGATTGTCATATATGGACGAAAGATTCCCGCTGTGACGTAAAACAATAATGCACTCGCTCTTAGTGCTAAGACCATTCTGTGGAATCCCTTGGTCTGCGCTTTATGAAAGTGTCGTACTTTAGCCAGGGCATAAACATGCGGTTACTGTAGCATTAACCCTCTCCCTGCTGGATTAGGCACATTCACTACTCTTTGGGCATCTCTGGTTGCCTTCAGCATGGAGAGGATTAAATGACATTCCTTGATTTACGCCCGGATTATTGGTACGACCTTTTCATGAAGGTCTTCACGTATTGGTGAAAGATTCCCGCTGTGACACACATTTCATGAAGCGCAGGCCTAAATATTGGAGATCTCGGTATTCTTATTTATGTAGCAATTCATATAGACTGAAATTTCCAAGGATATTATTCAAATTAGACTGCACGTGAAGAAAACGAAAGTCGACTAGATATTATGTTGAATTTGAGTGGATACGGTGAACATGGTGAACAAATTTGAGGGTGGCCTATTGGATATCATCTCATTGCACATCCCGAGTTCATATCTTGGTCACTATTCTAAACTTACATTTCATTCCTGTTAACCCGTCATCGTGCACCTTTCCTACATCACGATTCATGTCACCACATTCGTCATAGACCTTTCATTCATTAACAATCGCATCGTTAAACAAAATTATTTAAGAACTGACAATCGGTCTGATGACGTTTAAAAGAAATCTCACCAATATTTTTCTCTCTACTATAAAACTGGTGTTGGTTGCTCTGAAAATTCAGATGAATATAGTGTTCATGTTGTAGTTTGTAGATAAAAAACTTGCATGAAATAAGGAACATTTTTCAATGGATAATGTAATTTTGAAATATAGTAAATTGATCAAAAGCATTGCATTCATATATCATCATTGACTATATCATTTCTATTCATATTTCCTTTATCATTTTTCATTTCATTGCCATCGTTATAAATATGTACAGCTTCCACTGAAGATAATTTGGATTTTGGGAATAATCGAGTTGAAGTATAACCTAAAGATATTAATATTGCTAAGCTACTGAAATCTGTCGCTAGCAGAGTATGCTTCATCAACAGTGGAACAACACTCTTAACAAATTCCTGTTTAGACACGCTGTACCAGATAAAGTACATTTCCAGTTTTGTGTTGGCGCCCTCTGATGGGAAAAGTTGAAAATCTAGAGTTATCTGTGCTTGAAAATCTATCTCGAGTTATCTGTACTTATAAGCCTAGAGTTATCTGTACTTGAAAATCTAGAGTAATCTGTACTTGGTCATGTAAACTATCGACCAATCGTTATATTTGTTTTAGCCATCAAGTCGCATGTCGTCACAGCTGTTTCCTTGTCTCCTAAAAGTGAGCATTCCATTATCGCCAGATTATTGTAATTTTATTGGTTACTTCCGATTTTAGTAAACAAGTCTTCTGATCATCTATCACAGAGCCAATCGTTTTATTACTAAATCAGGAAATGTGGTTTTAATATGGCTTATAGATTTATGGAGTTGAAATGAGTGAACTTTATATTATAATTCAAATTGTACTTAATACTATTGGTCTTGTGTAATTCTTGACCATGACCTTCTACAATGCATTTAAGGGGTAATTTGCTTCAAGGGTAAAATATGTAGGTTTTGTCATTTGCATCAAGAGTAAAATACACAGGTTATGTCATTTGCTTCAAGAGTAAAATACATAGGTTTTCTCATTTGCTTCAAGGTTAAAAATACGTAGGTTTTGTCACTTGCTTCAAGAGTAAAATATGTAGGTTTTGTCATTTGCTTCAAGAGTGAAATACATAGGTTTTGTCACTTGCTTCAAGAGTAAAATATGTAGGTTTTGTCATTTACTTCAAGAGTAAAATATGTAGGTTTTGTCATTTGCTTCAAGAGTGAAATACATAGGTTCTGTCATTTGCTTCAAGAGTAAAATATGCAGGTTATATCATTTGCTTCAAGAGTAAAATACATAGGTTTTGTCATTTGCTTCAAGAGTAAAACAAGTAGTGGGTATTTTTGTGAGTGTACACAAACAGAACTGGCGTAGTAGTGGATGTTTGTACGCTGTTGGTGGAGCATGCTGCTGACGTAGATGACCCCCACTAAAGCAGCGGCTGGCTTGTTTTCCAGGTGAAAATCCTAGTTCCAAACAGTACTGCTGGGATGATTATAGGAAAGGCCGGAAACTTTATCAAGCAAATTAAGGAGGAAAGTGGAGCGTATGTGCAGATTTCTCAAAAGTCTAAAGAAACTAACTTGCCCGAGCGCTGTGTGACGGTGGCAGGTGAGACGTCAGGTATCACAATTCACTTCATCTTCCCTCTTCATTTGTCATATATCTCGCATGACCAGCGCCGAGCACCAAGGGGTACCGTAGTGTTGTGTGGTGTGTGGGGGGTCCTGTTGTAGACCCTGTGTGTTAGCAGATTGTGTGGATCTGGTTGTAGTCTGTGTGCCATGTTTTGTGGGGTAGAAAGGTGGAGGGAGGAAGAGAGAGAGAGAGAGAGACGAGATGGAATGGAGAGAGAGAAAGGGGAAGGAAATGGAAAGATGGATGGGAGGGAGGTAGATGGAGAAAGGGGGAGAGGGAGGGAGAGATATGGGGAAAGAAAGTAGGGAAAGAAAGTAGGAAGAATGGAAAGATAGGATGGGAGAGATGAATAGAAAGAAGTAGACAATTGAGGGAGAGAAAGGAAAAGGAAGGAAAGAGAGATTGAGGGAAATGAGGATAGAAACAGATTGTCTTCTGGGTTGTCAATGTTTTGTAGGGAACAACTTGGTGCTTGGTACGTAAAGTATAATTATGTATTGCCTTATCAGGACAAATCTCATTTCATGTCCATTTTCAACACCTTCGTCATTTCAATGGTGCCACCCATGAGACGCAAATTTACCTGCTTTTTTCCCACCAGACCCACTGAATGTAATTCAGTTTGGAGGTTCTCCAATGGATACAAATGAGATTTGGCCTGAGTTTGCTATTGAGCTTAGAATAAATTGGATCTGAAGTTGCATAGCCATGTATACATTTCCATATATTGCATATACATATTTCATGTCCACATCTGTATACAATGGGTGTTGGTCATCTTCAATATCAACCATCCACATCTACATTGACATTAACATCCACATGAACTTTGAAATCTGCATGAACATTGGCATCCACATCCACATTGGCATCCACATTGACATCCACATTAACATTGACATCCACATCAACATTGGCATCCACATCCACATGAACTTTGAAATCTGCATGAACATTGGCATCCACATCAACATTGACTTCCACATCAACATTGACATCCACATTGACATTAACATCCACATTGACACCAAACTTGACACCAGCCATACAAATATTTTTACCGACATCCACATTGATTTACCGACATTAACATCTGCATCCACATTGATATGCCCATTGACATTGACATCAGGAATACAGATGTTTTATGTTAATATTTTCTTTAAAATTTTGCCATAGTTCACTTACAGTTACCGGTAGTAATATTTCAATCGATGAGCTTCAAAATAACAATGATTCTCCTCTGTATTCCAATCTCCTTGTAATCATACCAGACACCATCTGGACAAAGTATTCATGCAGCCATTGATCACAAATCCTTGTCACAATCAACTACATACATACATTTCCAATAACATTTCTCACTCCTGTTCCATTTATACCCTACATTAACATGCACAAATTTGATTACATTGTATACATTGTATGTATTTATTATAAGGAAAGCTTGACTTTCTCGGAGCCAAATGTAATGTTATATAAACTGATACAGCATGCATGAAAAGCTTTTACATAGTCCTTGTCAAAAGATATATAATTTATTATTTTTTAAAAAGATTTTCGGTATACATTTTACCTTCTCCCTGCCAGATTAGACATAAACACTGCTCTTTAGGGAATATTTGGTTGCCTTCAGCATATAGAGGGTTAAAAGAGAATTGATTATTTGTTTTAAATCATTCATATTTTTGGTTAGATTCCTTCTCTAATTTTTTTTCTCCCAATTATTTAAAATAAATGGCCGTGATGTTAGTGAAAGAATCTTGAAAGCGGCTTTAAACCCTAATGAATAACAAAAATGGAAATATTGGGAATAAATTAAAATTGCCTCCAATGTCCAATGACAAGGACTAAGCTTCAGCCTGTTGTTTTTGGACCTGTATGTACGTACACGCATGATGGGGACACGTGCTAATGGAATTCCACATTCTTTCCACAGGCGACGTGGAGTCAAACAGGAAGGCCATGGACATGATCCTGCAGAAGATCGTGGAGGATCCACAAAGCGGAAGCTGTCCAAACATAAGCTATGCAGACTATACGGGTCCCGTGGCTAGCGCCAACCCCACTGGCTCGCCCTTTGCCAACTCCAGCTTCATCCAGAACCGCAGTCCAGAGATGGCCATCAGCAACAGCAACTTCGCCGGCGGAGGGTTCAGCTTTGGCGTCAACGGCAACACCCCGGGGGCCTTCGGGAGCGGCGTGGGTGTCAACTTCAACATCAACGCCGCGGCGGTGGCCAACCCCGGCGGAGCCATGACCGGCGCGTCCATCGACAATCTGAAACTGACGCTGAGGAACAGCGGATTCACCGACCAGGCCACGGAGGAGATCAGCGCTGCCATGAGCACGCTGGCCAACTACGGGATTCTCGGGATGGGACTCGGGATCAGCGGAATGGGGAACATGGCCCCGTCGAACCTGGGCGGCGCAACGGGTCTCGGGGGACTGAGTCTTGGAACGGCGACCATCGGCGCCACGAGCATGATGACAAACTCCACCACGACCACAGCCAGCGTGTCCAATGCGTTCCTGAACACCAACAACAACTCGACCAGTACAAGCCTGTTCGGACCGGTCGGGAGTGGATCCTCTGGTCTAGGCAGTTCCGGATCGACTGGAGCAAACTCCAGCCTGTTTGGGAGCTCGTCGCCGAGTATAGGAAACGAGAGATACGGGAGCAGCCCCATGTTAAATGATTCCTTCAACGCCGTGAATTATCAAAGTGCTGCGGCGTTCACGGCTGGCGAGCGGTCCCCAAACATGAATCAGAACTCTTTCGGGCTCGGGACTGGGATGTACAGCCCCACAGACGACAAGGCGGCCGGCACTACCAAACAGGAAATAGAGGTGTCGGAGAGCATTGTGGGTGCCATCCTCGGACCCGGTGGAAAAGGAATAGTGGAAATACAACAGTTTACCGGAAGTAATATTCAAATCTCCAAAAAGGGAGTGTACTCCCCCGGAACCCGCAATCGTATAGTATCCATAACCGGAACCCCATCCAATATCACCAAAGCACAGTATATGATACAGCAACGCATACAACAAGAGGAATTTAAACGGGCGCGTCAAGCCTCCGCTCGTTAGGCTCGTCTTTCTCTTCTTCATCTGTGGGGACAATAGTTATCATGGTGACTGTAATTTTGATGCCTTTGTTTTAACTCCTCCACCCCCCAACTGGCATAATGGCCCGGCCCTCCCCACACTGATATCCCCCAAACCCCCCAAAAGTGATTTATTTGCATTCAAAGTGATTTCTTGTACATTGGCATTGCATGTTTCATCACAGTATATCCCGACACATATTCACACATCGACTGGACTTTAATCCGTTTCTGCCATTAGATTTCCTGTATATATATTATTATTATCTAACAATCGAGCCGATCTCAGCCGTGCCGTTTTTTTCTCACCAGACTGGAAAACCGATAAAGGGAACTAACTCATAATGCTCTCATCGTTATTGCCCCGCTCCTGACGGCCGATTTGAAAACTTGCCCAGCTTCTGAGAAGTACTAGATTGCATAGTGGACTGTCGGCTACATCGCAGTGATACACCAACCTCCCTGGGGGCGGTCTCGTCCCCAGCTACAGCGTCCTTAATACAGGCCTGTTTTGTTACTAACAGGCCTGTTTTGTTACTGATATGGACTTATTTTGTTGCTAAAATTGGCCTGTTTTGTTGATAATACAGACCTATTTTGTTACTGATCTGGACATGTTTTGTTGCTAAAATAGGCCTGTTTTTGATAATACAGGCCTATTTTGTTGCCGATATGCACCTGTTTTGTCACTAAAATAGGCCTATTTTGTTGATAATACAGGTCCACTTTTGTTGATAAGATGGGCCTTTTTTTATACTAAAATGGGCCTGTTTTGTTAGCTAAAATGGGCCAGTTTTGTTGCTGATATGCACCTGTTTTGTCGCTAAAAATAGGCCTATTTTATTGAGAATACAGGTCCGTTTTTGTTGAAAAATTGGGCCTGTTTTGTTAATAAAATGGGCCAGTTTTGTTACTGACATGGGCCTATTTTGTTGCTAAAATAACCCTGTTTTATCATTAGACTTTCAACATACTCTCCACTCAAATATGAGCCTTTCCCAGAGAGGCATTATCATTATTAAAAGTTATACTATCACATTTATCATGCAACAGAAATTGTATTATATATACACATGTGTACCTAAATGGAATATTGTATGATGTACAAAAAAAAAAACCATACTGTTTTAGTCAAATATGATTGTTATTATTTAACTCCCAGTTGTTAAACCATGTTTATTCTTCATGTATATGATCTAATCACTGGTACAGTGTAATTATGGAGTCATCATATTTATTTTGAAACCATGGACAGACGGTTATGCAGAGTGGTAGTTTATCCTAATAGCGTGATTTCATTGTGTGTATTGCATCCGGGGAAGTGTGTGTTTTACGACTGAACGGGTATTCCTATCTTTCCTTCCACTTCAGCCTTCGTCTCTCCTTTCTTTCTTCTTTCATTTTCATTTCCTCTCTTCTTTCTGTTTGTCTTTCTCTCTTCAAATCTGTGTGAAGTGATTCCGGTTGGAAAAGGTCTGTGCATCTACTTGTTGTGTAAAGCATCTCCACCCCAACCCCAACCCCAACCCCATCCCATCTAACCCCCTAACCCCCTACCCCCATACTCCCATCCCCCTTGTTACTATTACCGCGTTTCGCCTGTTTTCATCTGCATGTGATGTTGCAGTAGCTATGCCACCAGCTTATCTATTTCAAGGACTCCATTCACGAAAGCTATGATAAGTTGGCCCTACCTACCTACCCCCCATCTCCCCCTCCCCTCCCCGTCCCATCTCCCTCCTTCCTTCATCCTACCCTCCCCCTTCCCCAGAGGTATCCGATCTTGATGCAGCCCGGTCTGCTTCTCGGGGTCGGCTTACCTCGACGTTGTTATACAGCACCTTCAGGAAATGCACTCAGCCTCTGTGGTGTAACATTTGTTGCGGATTGTTTTGTTAGGACTTGAATGAATCAACTTGACAGCTTTGGTGAAGGGGCCCCTCGTCTCTCTCTCTCTCTCGAGCTCATGGATGGATAGGCCATGCATTTCCCATGAGAACAGCAGTTGTCGTAGCCCGAAGTCTTTCCTAATTGCGGTGAAATCTTCTGTGTGTAGAGACAGAAAATAACACCATTTTTTTTCGTGCCAACTTTGATGCGTTGGTGGCGTCCACGCGTGCGCTCGCTCGAAATGAATTGAACGTGATGGTAATCCTTCTACCTTTCAGGCCAACATGTTGTGTGGTTTTTTTCCTGTCCGATTTGTGATATTGTACTATATATAATGTTATTATTACTGTATACATTAGTTGTAGACACCCCAGATACGCGGTAACCTTTATTATTATTATTTTTCGGAGAGAGAGAAAGAAAAAAAGATTGCTGTGGTAGGAAGTTAAGAGGATTACTTGTCATTAACCCTTTCCATGCTGGAGGCACTGGAGATGCCCTATCCAGCAGGGGGAGGGTTAAGCGACGGGCTTTCGGAGAACTCTCCCGAACGTGGAGAGCATAAAAATTGTCACCAGTTTTGAAAATGAGGCGTGTTGACCGAATTAGCCGACTAAAACACAGAACCAAAGCAATATATCCGATTGCGGTCCTATCCAGTATTCATAGTATATATGTTATTATGTGTTCTGACAAAAATATTATTGTGCATACAGGTTGAGTACACGTGTTATTAGCCGTTAATAATATGTAGTCATATTGCACAGAACATGAAGACCTATATTATAAAGGGAGCGGATCCGAAATTTATCGTCATAATATTCACCAAGAATAAGCATCTAGATTTTAAAGCATAACATTGAAACAGGAGACAGATTTTGTTTTATTATTTTTGTGTTCCCTCCATTTGGTTTTACTCGTATTCCAGTATAAACATAAATGTTTTACTCGTATTCCAGCATGTATAAACAAAGACGTTTTTTTCGTATTCTCGATTTTTGTTTATTTGGGGAGGAAAATGGTCATCCATGGTTATGGTCCATTTTTAAACAGGTTTTTGACAAATTTGCTGTCATATGCAAATAGCATTTTGCGGGGCTTTTAATCTTCGTTTTATTCCATCACTGTTTTCTAGTGTGGATGTTAAATTTTTTCCACGTGAGCCTTAGTTTGTTGTATTTCGTCATCGATAGATGACCGTTTTTTATTCAGTCGGTTAAAAAAAAAAGATTTTTGTTTCTTTGGAACTCGAGACGTGTATGGTCGATAGTTCAACTAAAGGGAGGGAACCATGTTTATTTATTTTTCCTGAGTGTTGGTTGAAGGGAGACTTATATATTATGTACTCTCCCTACTGTTGTAGCTTTTTATTTTGTACATGACGTACACGGAAGAGCACATGGTTGTGCCTTGGTATTTGCTGCAGTGTGTGAATAATGAACTTGGAGATATAGTACAGCAGGTAGCAGACAGCCGGTAGTTTACTCCTTGTGCAGGCGTATACATCAACTATATAATCGTGTCCATTACTACATTAGATGTATGTATTATTATATATACATTATATATATTGTCCAAAGCATCCTCAGTTTCATGGCTACAGATTTTACCTACGTATATATTTTATTTGAAGATTGTTATTTATTTTTTAATTCATACGTACCCAGCTTGCTATATAAGAAGTAACCTTTAGTATGTTATCATCGTTTTTTTTCTTTTCATTTGCTGTTGTCGTCGTACTTTGAATTTGCTGTCTGTAGCCTGCCGTAATCTCTATACATCGCTCGCTGTCATTGGTAGAAAGTTAAAGGGGCTGTGTTCAGGTTAGGCCCCTGTTTCATTCTAGATTATAATTATTTCAATTACATTTCATACATTGTTCATGAGAAATACCACCTATTTATTTAAGAAATCTGCTTTTCAGCTCTTCACGGAGTCCTTCTAGGGCTTGCAAAAGCACAATATATATAGATAACATATTTATATATATATGCTTAACATTTGACATGTTTGAAGCACTTACACATAACACACATTGTTAATTTCAGTGTTTGATTGTAATTTATCATCAGCGATCATACTTAGACTGTGATATTTCCTTCAATAGGATTTCAGGAAATGGCATCAAACCATGGAATGAGCCATTTTTTTTTTCAACGTGTATACATATTTATATTAAATTTGAAAAAATGTGATCATTTTTGTGCTTGAAAATGGACACGTTTGAGGTTACATGAAGACATGTGTGTGTATGAGTTCACTGTAATGTTGGAGGAATGGACTTTTTTGTGTGGACACAGCCCCATTAATTGACTGCAAATATCATGTCTCTTAACCTGGTCATTATATGCAGTTCTAAATAAGTTCAATAAAGCTGAACAAAGCTTAAATTACCATGTGCTTGTGTTGTTTATACCAGGACCGGTTGGTGGAGGTCGGCAAGGTTGTATCCTAGCTCGTCTATTTTTCATTTGCGACTTGAAAGTATTAATTTTGGTATGGAGTACCTTTAATCCTCTCTCTGCTGACTTAGGCACAGACACTGTTCTTTAGGGCATCTGGTTGTCTCCAGCATGATGAGGGTTAATTTAACCTTGTCTTGCTAAAGAGAGCTTGAGATGAATTACAGAGCAGTCTGATAGGGAGAGGGTTATCTGGTATTTATGACCTTTGCTACTGTTGGACCAACTCTTAACCGTTTGCTCTACAATAGTACCAGCCAGTGTTCTCAGGTTTACTGCAACACTTGGTGCTACGGATGTTTTGGGTTTACTCCTGCCATAATCTGACAAGCCGTGATAAAAGTGAAAGAATCTTGAAAGCGGCTCTAAATCCCAATTAAATAAATATTGCTTTACAAATTGGATGCCTGAAAAACTTAAAACTTCACATAAGAGACGATGATGGATTCGACCCAGTATATTGTTGAGCATATTTGATTAAACATACAACCTATTCTAGGGTGACGGTCACATGATAAAATTAGCCAATGAGGGTATCATCATGAGTGTTGGGTCATTGGCTAATTTCCGTAACCCTTAGGGTAGGTCGTGTGTTGAATCGAATATGTATAGTTATAATGGCAGACTACTGAACTGGGCACTTTTTCATGAACAGCTGATGAAGATCACATATCCACTATGAGCACAACCCTGTCGCACATTACATTGGAACAACATTGTGATCTCGAGGTTACAATTACAACAGCTTCATGAAAATATGAATCTCAATCATCATGTGCTGTCCATACTGGCAACGCAGTTATCAATAATTACGGGTTTACAGTAACATTATATAATGTCAATATAATCTATGATGCTACATAGGTTGTAAGTTTCCTCCTGCCTTAAAACTTGAAATTTTGCTTGCATTAGACTCAAAATTCATGATATTATAAGAGCTTCAATGGTGAAGCATACATAAAATATAACATGCAGTTATCAGCTGTTTATGTGTACATTTTGTCTTGCTACAATGTATACACATGCTTTTAATATTCGCACAAGATATTTGCAGTCGTAAATTCAATATTTCGTGCCTTCAAAATAATGATTTTACGTTGAATTATGCAATAGTGAAACGGAGTTATCTACTCGTATGAATTTTCCAGTAGGTGGCAGCTTGCAGTGACCTTTCACAGCTGGTCACGGGGGTTAAGGTCGTTGGGGTCACAACGTGCTCGAGTTATGTCAGAACAGGAATGTAGACATGTGTAACAGTAGATCGAGCAACTGTTTGGAGTTTTTATCAACACAGCCGGTGAAGAACAAGCTAATGTCATTACGTGGCATCCAATATTGACATTCAGTAAGTTTAATGGATGATATTAGTCGCCCTGGGGCGGTACAATACTTCCAGATGACCTCAGACTTCGAAACTTCAAAATATTTGCAATCATTACGATGTATTGCAGCATAATTTAATTAAATGACTAATTAATATTCTGATTTGACAACCAGCTAATCACTGATCTGTCAAACGTACAAAGGCATAAGGTATCTACAAATGTCATTGATTAGCTGTTGAATTATAATTATCAGTAAAATCTAGCCATAATAATTTAGTCACTAAATTAGTGTAAAATGGGTGAAATGTTCATTGAAGTTAGAAATAAACGAACACAATTACATCAATAAAGCATGATTGAACTTAGAAATAACCTTTAGAATGACATGTTCAAATTTGCATATGATAATAATGCAAGATGACAGATTCGAACTTCTGAAGGACCATTTCCTGACAAAAAGTGAAATGTTGGATTAGACACAGACATGCACTGCTCTTGAGGGCATCTCTGGTTGCCATCAGCATGAAGAGAGTTAATATGTCTCTGAGACCAGTTATTATTATACAATCCGCATGCAAGTCATGATATTGATTAAAGATTCTAGAAAGTGACTTTAAAGGCATAATATTACAGTTGTTGGCTGAGATGGTCGTCTAGCACGGTTTTACCTGAAAATAAATGCATTTGTTTTGACTACACACATACTTTATACAACCAGTTACCTATTCCACATGTCTCACTAGTTATCACTATTTTAATTTTTATTAATATTTATTAAT
>JAUTBV010094418.1:2648-17452 GCA_032361325.1 Lepetodrilus fucensis
TGTAGAGGGTGGGGGTGGAGGGAGGAGGGTGGAGGGAGGAGGGTCTGGGGGCCGAGGGAGGAGGGTCTGGGGGCCGAGGGAAGGGGGTCAACTCCTCGGCAGGCAGTGGCATGGGCACTATCAAAGTTTGTTTAGAATAATGGCAGCCAGGCTAGTGGCGGCAAGCTGGCGGCAGACTAGTCTTTGATTGAGTTATGATGTCTGGGCGCACGTGGCACTCGTTGCCGGTTCCTGTTGACCCGACCTTACAGGAAGTAGTCGGTCAGCGGTGACGACCAGCCGGACCAGGCAACCAAAACGGTCCACGGAGGAACCAAAGATGCCAATTTTCCATTAAATGATTGACAATTATTCATTAGGTCAAGTAATGAGTCTATGCTCTGTTGATGGGCCTTTGCAGTTGGGTTTCCCACTGTTACCATGGTTACAGAAAATCTAATATTTCCACTAGCAATTCACAGATGGGAAATAAAATTTACAAATTATCCAACATGCACAACATGACATTGTAAATGATTGCAAATCATAAAATAAAACTAAGCTACTTCCTCATCAAGTTAACTTTTACGCTCAAATTTGCCAGCATTCATTACTTTAGGAAATTGATATTTTGAGCATGCATGGCAATTTCAGCTTTACACATGTTAATAATATCTATTGTTGGAACAAGACTAGGAGGTTCGCTGTGAGCAATGATGGAACTGCATGATGATGAAACAGAAGTCGATGTTTTGAACATATCTGTTCGTGGAAATTAAATGTCAGCTGAAAACCTTTTTTCTTCGTCTTCTTCGCCACACATATTAGCCCAGAGAAATGCTGGCAAAGCAGTTTGGCACCAAGAACTGACGGGAACGAACTGAAGGGAACGTAAGGGAACATAGTGTATTGAGGTCACTCTCCGTGGGTTGTCCACTCCCCAAATGAAAACCTGTGATTGTCTTGCCAGATTTAGCGTGAGTCATTGCGACCTCCATACTCGCAGAAATTCCTTTCTGAATATAAACAGGAACACGTGGCTACGATTACGAAATCGGCACAAAAACATTTATAATTCCGACTGACGACAAGTATTTAATTACCAAAAGGGGTGGGGGAGTTTTACATAAAACTTTCTTTTTCTAATAAGAATAATGAGTGTTAACAACAGGTGTGGAATTCAACATTCAACATATTACAACAGATATCATCAATGGGTTTCATTATGGATCTAGTTTTCATTAGCAAGTCGTTAGCTGGAAATTCAATCATTAGGAAAACTGGAAATTCGATCCAGCATTTCCTGAAATATTCCATCGAGGTGATTTATTAACATGAGTAAACAGCCTATCCCATGAAAACCACCAAATATAACAAAATTTTAGGAACACTGTTTGTGCCATAAATACAGAAACCATTGAATTGTGTTGCATGAGTAGGGGAAAACCAGATTTCTTGAAACAGTATGCCAAGAGATTTAACAAAATCATGTGTATCTGTAACAGGACATAACATTTATTCAAATCAGGCGATTTATTTTTTAGATGGTAAGATAATACCTAGCCGTTATCTCCTATCCAGTTAAATTGGGTTATTATGTCTGATAGTGTCTGTATGTTGACAATTAACATGGTGAAAGCCAACATGATGACAGTTAACATTATGACTGTTAACATAAAATGTCCTAGCTAGGATCTGTATCACAAACTAATATTGCAGGTTCACTGCCACAGGTGTTGCAGGTTTCCTACTTAAGTAGTGACAAGCCATGATACGAGTGAAACAAAACTAACAAGCCATGATATGGGTGAAACAAAACTAACAAGCCATGATATGGTTGAAACAGAACCGACAAGCCATAATATGAGTGAACTAATCTTTGAAAGCAACTCTGAACCTACATTAAATAAATAAATAATAACAAAATACATCTATTAGCTTCAGTAATGACAGAGGAGACAGACAAATATTATGGTGTTGAGCATGGAAGAGAGATCTAGAAAGAAACAGAGATGTGTGTTTGGCATCTTAAAAAACAATAACAAGAATATTATTAACTTGCTTAATCTGCAATAAAATATGCAATATTTCTGTTTTAAAACTCGGAACACCAATACAGTTATTCGAAAACCATCTTGGATATCTACGTAGTAATGAGGCTGTCATATGTGCCCGACTTTGGTTCCAACGCGACCCGATTTTGCAACAAAAACATCACAAAGTTTTGCAACCAGATCTATTGATGTTGCTTATTGTTATATTTTGGTGTCAGTTTTTTTACCCGTTTTAATGGCAGCTGAGCGATGGATTTGTTTACTTTCAGCAAGCCTGTTTGACAACCGAATAACTTACACTGTGTCGTGCCATGCGAACCTTGAAAATTACAAATATGTTTATGTTTTCAAGTATTGCTTGGATTGAGCATTTCTTTGTGTAAAAGTAGTCCAAATGTACCTAGTCACTTTAGCATGATGACCATAATTACACAGAGAGGGGGGAAAATTATTAATATTTAACAAAGAAATACGTAATTACGACCCTGGTAAAGTGCATACAGCTACGAAGTTAAATAGGCCTCAGCCATGTATATCTTCTAAATTGAATAGAAACGCTTCATATTTACGATAAACCTTTGTCGTGGAACACTAAAACGTAGCTTTGCTCTTTGAAATTCACTGACCTAAATGTGAACATACATATTTAACTGACAAAAACTAAATCAAATTTTCTTTAACCCTTTCCCTGCTGGATTAGGCAGATACGGATCTTTATGGCATATCCAGTTGATTCCAGCATTGACAAGGTTAAATGAACTCAAACTCATTAAATATGCCCTGAAATAATAACAGGGTCCATCCCACTTTTTGGTCATGCACATTTTCATAGGTATAATTAAATCTCAGATGCATGCAGAATTTGTTTTCGTAAGATCACTTGTACCTGTGTGCTGAGGTGCACAAAATCAAGCAATTATGTTCTAATTGTAGACAACATAATAAATCTATGATGTACAGAGGTGTACAAATGCAATGCAGTGATACATGTAGTAGTACATGTAGTGGTAGTAGTAGTAGTATATACTTACATGTTGGTTTGACCAAGCCAGCTTGTAGTGTCACCTCCTGAACATAACTGAGCAGTATCACAAACAGTGCATAGAAACACCAGTCCCGATAATTTGCCATTGTCACTAGCACATCCTTGAGTAAAATCCTCCACCAAAGTCTCTGCTACAACATCCTTGAATTGTCAGTAATCACACTTTCCTGAAAACAAAAGAAAATATATTATTATTATTTTTTTTTTTTAAACATTCAATTATTAAAAATCATAATCATGTAAAATAGTTGTAAATTGTTCTCAAGCTTAAAAAGAAAAATCAGTAATTATATCCTTCAAAACCATGTTAAAAAGTTTAATAGAATTCACAAACTGTGAAATCAACAATTTTCAAAGTGCGCAGAAAATACAACTCACAAATACCTGCCACATGAATTGGAAATAAATGGGAAACTAAGTTCCAATCCTCAGTGTCTAAGTAAATTCCTGTCTACACTAATCTGGATTGTCTGTATGTAATTAACCCTTCAAACCTCACCCCCTCCCAGTCAACCTATTAACTCTTCTCAGGTGGTCAGTACCTACTCAGAGGGTGACCTAGACCTGCTAGACATTTCGGGGTTAATTCGAGCAACTGTATTAATCACACATGAATAACCTAAACCTGTCCCGATCTCCTAAAATAAGGGGGTGGCCTCTCCTTCTTTGGTCCCTCCTGTCTATCAAAGATGCCAGAACACACCTCTCTTAAAACAGACCAGAAAATCATCCAAGTGTGGAAGAGGACTTGTATAACACAGCAGATATGAATAGATTTGGCGTTTTGGAGAAAATTGTCATTTAACGGCTGTTGGTACTGAGATGTTGGTCGGTTGGCACATGTTACAAATCTAATGACATGATCCCTGATCAATGAACAGTATGAATTAAACTTAATTTAGCTAACTTTCAGTCAGATTGTCTTCAGCACTCACAGATTGCCACCAGAAGTGATTAGACAAGAGTAGCTGAAGAATATTTCACCTATGAACTCGACGTCATTTTGGTGGCCATTCTTGCTATTATCTTCTCAGTACCAGATTGGCTTCATTGATGAACGGTTAATGAAGTGTGTGCAGATATTGTGATATGATTGCAAGTAACACATATCATACAAAACTAACTTTTTTTTTATTAATATTAAGGTTTTCAGTTAAATTATTATTATTATTATTATTATTATTGTTAGTATTACCATCAGTTATCATTGTTTGTAAATGTTGCCATACAAATTCATATTACCTGATTGCATTTGCATTCAAATTAATTTCTATGTCAATTATTTGTATTTCAAATATTAGCAACACCATGGTTGTTTTTTTCTCTTTTCTATTTATCATTAGGAATAATGTTGTTATCTGTAGTTTTAGATGCTAACCCATGCTTTTCAACATGTTGCTAAAGATGCATTATTCAATACATTTCTTTAATAAATGTTCAATTATTTAAAATTTCACGTTCATCCACAACTCAATATATTCCCACGATGCTCCGACTTCTAATTGGCAAATGTGACAAAAACTTTTTTTCTTTTTAACTTTTCACTCTAATCCTGATAATCCTTAAATACAGATCACAGCATCATGTTTGACCACCCTGCTGGGCCAGGTCCCAATCAACTGGTGTCTAATGATCCCTGGTCCCTGCTGGGTCCCATGACCTTGCCCCCTGCTGTGACCTTGACCCCCAGAGTGACCATGTCTCTGTCGGCTGGGACATGAAAGGGGCTCGGATTCCATGGTCAGAGACCTAATACATCCTGTGGCGATCGTAATAAGCTTAATAACCAGTCTTTGAAGTTGTTTGTCAATGTGGTAGCCGTTGAAAATTCAAACTTTCGCGACAAACATTCCTACGTTTATAACTTGATTAAAAGATAAGGGATTTTCAAACCATCAGTTCCAAGATGAAACAAGATTAAAATTAAATTTAAATGAAATTATGAAACTTTCATGCCTGAAAATGACAGAGAAAGTTTTTTTGCATAATCGACAAGACTTTCACTAAATCAGATGTTGATCAGATTAGCCTACTTTATGGTTGTTTAAAAGTTCCGATGTTAAGCAAGTGCTCATAAATGGATTCCATCTTGTAATTTTTAAATAAAGAGTTAATTTAGGGGGGGTTTAAAAACCTCAAGAACTCATTTTTGCTTCTGAAACTTGGCTTTAAAACCACCGAGCAGTTTCACACTTGACTTAATTTTCACTATGTAACCTAGTTCTAGCTCCCCAGAATCATAAGCAAACATCTGAACCCTTTTTAAAACCCGCATAAATGTGGAAGCAATTACATTGGTTGGACGACTAACCTTGTTAAGCTCTCATGCACATTGGGAAAGAATATTCATATAAAAGAAATTTAACCCTACAGTGTTATATTAAGTTTGTAGAAACAATTTTTCACGAATCTGAAAACAATCACTGTTTTAACATTTAACGAATTACAGCATGTCAAATCAACAAATTGTAAATTTTGGTGATTGCTAAATTTTCAGTAAATTAACTTCAAAATAGGCTAGCATCCAAAATATCTATTTATTACAACAAAAATTGTATTTAAAGTTCAAACGTACTCATGACATAAATCATTTGACAATATCCATTCCCATTATCAATTGCATTTCAATGTCACTATTTCAGCATGTTATAAAGCATACAACATGACAACATGACAACATGACATGTAGTGATGTCACACCGTACCATGTTACGAGCCAATCAGAGAACAATGACATGTTACATTTCCCGACAACAATGATATTACTGCAGAGTACTGAGTTACCCCTGGCCTTAGGCAATATAACCACCAGCGTTCCTTGAATAATGTTCTTGGTTCTCACGCATACTCGCTAATTAAATCTAAACAATGCAGTGTTCTCCTGATCTTCATTTATCATCATCTGGACTGTCTTTCATTGCTAGATACTACTTGAAATCTTACAGCTAAATTAAAGTTGCAATTCGAGATATGATGGTCATGAAATATTTGGTATTGTTCTTAATACAAAAACTACTTTTCTCAATATAATTATGTATTAATCAAGGGTCATTAACCTTTTTTGGATAGGCTTTATATTACTTTACTTTATAACAAAGAATTTATAAATGTCTACAGGCTCCAGGTACTGTTCAAAAATGTTCTGATGCATTAGAAGAAGAATGGCACCAGATTCTTCAAGCCAAGTTCTGGTACTTGGTAGAATGATACATCTAGCCGGATGTGATACAGTGATTCAGCTGCAATAAATTTTGTTTCAGACAATTGTCCTGAATGACTAAAACTGAGTAAATGTTAAAAAGAGTTTCAGACATTTTGGTAATAATATACAGGTATGTATTTTAAACATGCCATTTCGGACATTTGAAAAATAAATCGGCAAATTGCCGATGGGAAGCAAAAACACTGTGATATAAGATGCTCCTACTGCATGGTCTCGGCCAAAGGGTTACCCCAATCTTGTTATAGAGTTGTATGAAATGCAGAAAAACAACACTTGTCTAATGTAATTATGTTGAATACTATCATCTGGACATCAGCAGACGCTATCAATGACAATGTAACTGACCACTTCATTCACAATTCACAATCCAAATTCTCCCCCTGTTGCACAGGGACCAACTCATCACAGGTTCCATGTTCAAAGCAACGAAGGAATTAACATGTCAACCAACACATGGCTGCGATGACAGTCACCAGTGGGGATAATTGATACACTAACAATGCACCCACTTGCATGCTGTTGTTTTTCTGACAAGTACACTAATTAATTAACAAACATTAGGAGTAAGCATAACATAAACTTTCTGGGGTCATAAGGGGGCGAGGTTGACAGATATTTAACAATGGCTTGTGTGACTGTAATTAACCGCTTGTGACACAGAGAATGTTTTAATCTTGTTATAGAGTTGTATGAAACGCAGAAAAAACGACACTTGTCTAATTGAAAATTTCACTGTTTCTTTAACATTCTTCATGCTGAAGACAACTGGAAATGCCCTGTACGACAATGATGTTTGATAAACCCATCAGGGAGAATATTAACCTTGGTAGAAATAAATACAAGCATTAGAATCATTATTAGAAAGAAAGCAGTTTGTATACCATTAAATCTCTCCCTGCTGGATTAGGCATATGAATCTGCTTCTTTTGAGCATCTCCGGTTGCCTTCAGCATGGAGAGTAAAACATGACTTAAACGATACTTGAAAAACATATCTGCAGGTTGTGAAGATCGTTGATATCGGGAGAATAGTACTACTATTATTTCTACTACAAGCAACCTTGGTTTGCCTATTAATATACATGAAGAAGTAACACATGAACCATGCCATAGAACCAAAACATTATTTTGAAAATGTGCGTACTACAGGGTTGTTATCTTTGCCCTTTACATTAACATGAATCTTAGGAAACACTATAAATATGACAAAATGTGTATGTGCTCCTTGGATAAGATGTCATTAAACGTAACAAAGCGTTACGTACATGTGGTAATACAGGAAATATATTCAACCCATCTCTTTGTCATACGAGATCTTATTCCTTTTTTTTCCTTGTAACATAGTATACCTCAGTTTATAGTCTCACTTTCGTCCTGTAAACGAAGAGTACATATTCTGAGGATGTCCACTTTATTGACAAAACTTAGGAAGATGCTTTAACCTAGGTTTGAGCAAGCTTTCACGCTTAAGCTGAAATTTAATGTGGATTTGTGAACAACTCAGAGCATGAAATTGTACTCAACAAAGTTCCCGAATTTCATGCCCCATTACCACCATGATTACTACCATCATAACCATTGAGTTATCATTGCTACTACTGTCAAAACCACATGATATCATTGTCCCATCACTATCATCATAACCATAAGTTATCATTGTCCCAGTGATAAAAACAACTTTAAAACTTACTAGCCCGAATAACAAATGTTATTAATTTCTACTAGCCCTTAGGATACCTTTATCATTGGGAGAAATGGCCCAGGCTAGTGTAAATCTTTATCCCTGATTGCCCCATTATTACTGTAAAAACCATGAGTTATCATTGCCCCCATCACTACAGGCACAACCATGAGTTTCATTGCCCCCATCACTACCGGCACAACCATGAGTTATCATTGCCCCATCACTACTGTCACAACCATAACAACACACCTGCACCAGGTAGTTCTCCCTACGATATCGGCTCGTGGAAAGATGGCAAGCTACATCAGATGAACAGGATACTGCCCCTTCTTATTTGTATTTCCTTGGAGGACTGTTGACAGGGCTGAGGGGACAAAGCCCTGTTCTGTCTGAATGCAAAGGCGTGCAAACATAACTGTCCTCCAACTCCAATCCAAACAGCAGCCCTGATTCCAACTGGCCTATCAAACGGAATGTCAAGACATTGCATTAACTGTGACCCAGTGTCGAACGATGTCGAACAATCCGTAAGATCTAATGTCGAACGAAAAGTTACGATCCATAACCGCTCGATTTCCGATTTAACATACATTTATCGTGTGCGTGTGTGAGAATTGGACACACTCGAACCTGAAGGTTCATTATCTTGGACGTCATTGTGGGTGTCTCCATAAGATTTGTCAATCAATTTGATCAAGCCTGCCAGCGACACCCCGAAGGACATATTCTGGAATATTTGATTAATTTATCCAGTACCACAAACCATTTACATTGATTTCATCACATTTTTAGCGCAAAGAAAATAGCTATTTGAACAAAACCAACATACCAATAACATGATTCACGGTCAACATACCATCTGTGTTTATTGTTAGAAATAAAAAGAGACATTTTTCTCCGCTGGTTTACATTCCCCTGCTACTCAAGGAAATAATGTGCCAGCCTTTCTATAAATGCGTTTGATGGAGCCCCGCTTTTACAGTTAATGTACAGCATGCTTCATCGACCGTCTGAGGTACAAGTGAGTGTATAATTAGACTAGAATGTCGACTGATACTACGACCACATAGGCTGGTACTCCTGTTATTTAAATAAGTCTGTCAAGTGGAAACAGGTAGTATTTGCCTGAATGATAAATATAGTGATACACTGTAACTATATATTATTAGCTTGCAACCGGAAAATCAGTCACTATTTGATAGTGTATGAAATATATTATACAAACCATCCTCAACAGGTCTATGATTAAGGATGAAAACATTATAAATACTAGTATACACATAACTACACAGGTAGATAATAATTACAAAATTGGTTGAATTGGGGTTTAGAGCTGCTTTCAAGATTCTTTTAAGTACTATCACGACTGGCATGAAAAATACAAAATGATCCTAGAAAAAGGCTTATTTCTATGATTCATCACCCACTTATCAATATAAAATTATGCAATTATATTGTTAGAAACCTTCTAAACTAGTAACCAGTTCTGAAAACAGTAAACCAACATTCTAAAGATGCAGCTGCTGATTAAAAAAAGAAAAATTACATGTCTAGAAATGTTACCAGTCTCAGATGGTTGGGTGAACATTACTTTCAAATTCAAGCATAGATAACATCCTTGCTTGATCTAGTTGATGATCATAAGTACAGTAATACATTCATTACAATAATACAACAATATTGAAAGGCGTTTCATCTACAGATGCGTACAGGGAGTGATTTGTTACGCAACAGAAATCTTACGAGATGATGCCACAGGATTGCAAGGTCAAAAACCATAAGGTTCTTGCAACAAGGAAAAGGCAGAATGCCATAGGATAGATAAAAGACAACATTGATATTTCCCCAACTGGCATGACCCAGTAACATCGAGTAACATCAGTGCACCATGCAACAACACTACTCACAGCACGCCACACCCACAACTTCCCCCAGATCTTCCCGCTATTGGCAGTGGTATTGGCAACCATGACAAATAAGCTTAAATTCCTCGCTCAATACAAACACGGGGAGAAAAACAACAATAATTGTGTGTGGAATGTCGGGTGTCTGGTTTACAATCTGTCCCTCCGATACGAGATCTGTGACCCTCAGCTACGAGATCTCCGACCCTCAGATGCCAGATCTTTGTCCCTCCAATACGAGATCTCCATCCCTCCGATACGAGATCTGTGACCCTCCGATACCAGACCCGAGTCCCTCCCGATACCAGATCTTCGTCCCTCCCGATACCAGATCTTCGTCCCTCCCGATAACAGACCCATCCCCCAGGTGCTGCCCAGTCTCTATGGTTTTCTCCAGACCCACATATTTCCCTCCACCATCAGAATTTCCCTTTTGTTTTAGCATTGTTTTGTTTGTGCATACCGAGATAGACTCGTTCCGAAGTGCCATCAATATCTAAGTGGTCAAGTTGTTCCACCCAGTGCAAACATGTGGAAAGATGTGTGTTCTTAGAATTCTTATTTGTCGGTATGATTTACTCTCTGCTAAACATTGCTATTGCGTGAGTTTACCCCTGTTGGAACAACGGAAATCACTGATCTATCATAGGGACTCTATCATGGGGCATATATCATACCCATAGGAAGGGATTGAAAACTCCAGTTGTCAATAGCAGGAAGAGGGTTAAGACGAAGTTTCTTCCTTCCACTGCTTACATGCAGGTTTGACCCTCTCCCTGCTGGATTATCCACAAGCACAGCTATTTAAAGTATTTGGGGCATCTGGTCACCTTCAGAATGAAGAGTTAATTGATGTGTTGGGTCTAGTCATATTACTGCAGAGAAATTGTGACTAAATATGTTGTCCATTGGCATAAGTTCATCAAAAGTTTGTTCACCCCAAACCTTGATTGGTGGGGATTTACACCATTATCCATGTAATATTTCAACAATATTGTCAGGGTCATCCAGTAATTTTACAAGGATTATCATTCAGAGTCTTAACAACCGACATACATCATGTGAATGGAAAATAAAACAAGGATTATTTCTCATGTCAAGGCCCAACTCATATATACAGTTTCTAATAACACCCCGTAAATCTTTTCATTTCATAAAAAGTTTACATGTTGGAAACTCCCAAGTAAAACTACTCTCCACCCAAATCATCCACGAAAATCTTGTCACGATACAGTGATACAAAACACCGCCAAAACTCTTAAAACTCTTAACACGTACAAAAGCCCAGAAGCAGACATGGAAGCCTCATCGCAAGGAAGATAGGGCAGCGATGCGGAGAGTGATCGCATACAATCGCCATGCAAGAGATCCCCGGGTTCGAGGTTCATGCCGGCTTATCTCGGCTACCTTATCCCTTTTACCTCCAACCCTGACCAGATCAACTCCGACACCCTACCCCACATCCCACTCAATTCATCTCCTGCTTTCTGGACCCATGAGCACCGGGTAGACGTGCTTCACCCCCACACTGCCCCATACTCTCCCCCATCTACTCTTCTCACCCCACCTCCATTCTCACCCTATCCCCTGCACTGTCACCTACCCCCAACATACTCTCATCCCCACACACATCCCTCACTGCTAGACAGACAGAAAAGCCTGTCAATGAAACAAGAGATTGTAATCAATCGACAAGGTTTGATGTGTTGAAGGATGCAATGTCCAGTGTTATCACTGCACAAGTCACAAATTTTGTTCTGCTTTGACTCAGTGCAAGTGAAAAATGTCCAATATTACTGAATAAGTCTCAGGACTTTTCATTCTAACTTTTCATCCAAAGTTTGACGTGTGTTGAAGGATGCAATGTCTAGTGGCATCACTGCACAAGTTACAAATTTTGTTCTGCTTTCACTTTAGTGTGTTCTGCGAGTTAAAAATGTTCACTATTACTGCACAAGTCTCAGAATTTGTCTTTCTTCTATCTTGTCATTAGTCTGTTGCAAGAGTGAATCAAGTCATCGCTGCATACAAGAGTGAATTCAGTTATTCAGCACATCAGATGATCAGTCCATACAGATAATTCAGTGCCTCTGCATAAAAATTAATTCAGTCCATCGCATACAATATAGTGAAAAGATAAGTCAATTCAATTATGTATACATACAAACTGTAATCCAGCCCCTGTGTTCATAGTATGTACTTGTAAGTGAATAACTGACATTCAGTCCTACATACAGGAATAAATCCAGTCCCTCTGCATACAACTCAATAATGAATTCAGTCCTGCATACTACAATCTAGTCTCCTTTGCATATATCCTTAAACCTGTTCTGGTAGCAAAGTCATTAATAACTAAGGTACTACACTCCAGAAGCTGATGGCACAAACTCTGACCCAAACAGCCACGGGAACGCTGTGTATGAATGGAGGTTCAGCCCTGTCAATATAATCGGTAATATATTATCCTCCGATATTCCTTCAAACACACTTGCTGTTTAGAAGAGACTTGTTTCTTTACCTATGTCCATAATCTATAAGATAGATCTACTTCAATACAAATCACAAAACCGAAGCTTTGCTTCAACAACCTTCTCCAAAACATTGCATGATAAACTTTAGGATACTACTAGTAAGTAGTGACCCACTACTACAGGAAGTAACTGATTCATTACAATAGTAACAGAGTAACCTGCTCTGATGTTAGTGTATGTCATATGTGGAGATATCTAGTCGACTTCGAGAGCTCATTGAAAGTGTATTGGAGATCTTGTTTGAGATCAATTCTATTAACCTATTCAAGTGCACTTGACATTCTCAAGAGCTTCTTCACTTGGCGCTCTACAATATATCTACCTAGTATACAATATACAATATACTACATGGTACAATATAACCCATACAATCAGTGGTTACAGTACAATATACTCATGATACTTACAAGCAGGCATAGAACTAGACACTTGCCAGCATTTCTCATTTATATATCCTATGTCTAGTAGAAATTTTATGTTCTGTAAATGTATACCATTATTCATGTTATTCATGCGAGTACGTTTTAAAGTTAAGTTCAATCCTAGTTACAAGTGGTATTACACGCCCACAATGAAAACCATGAAAACTGACATCAGAAACATAAAACATTCATATAACTACACTACATGGCAATCTACAATACTGAGCAACTGAAAATGTGTGACATCAAGTGTGTATGGTTTTGTCATCAATTTTCCAAGTGAAAAGTTATTTGTTTCTGAAGGCTTCTGAAGTTGTAAAACTAAACAAGTATAAAAATGAGCCTATATTTCTATCACCAAATAAATACTGACATTTGTTTTAACTTCATAAATCTTTCACGATTAAAGTTAACCGTTGAGATTGAGAGGTTATTGAGTGAATACGATAAGCCTCACATTTTCCGATTCCTGTAAACAACAATAACCAAGACGCGGGCTTATCACAGGTCAGGAATTGTTCCGGTGGTAATCCGAGGGCGAAAGTGTGTCTGTATCTCGCTGATCAAAGAATACATACTCTGATGGTTGAAACATATGTGGCCAATCTGATCCTTATGTTGGAAGTACACCCAGCCAATTACAGAAGCTGCACCCCTACCAGGGCTTCATTAACCCTCTTGCTGCTGGTTTGAAAAAAAATACACACTGTTTCATGGACAGCATTACGGTTAACCCATGGTTAGAACTTAACTTTAAAACGTACTCGCCAGAATAATAATATAAATTATAACAAAACATGAAATTTCTACCAGCTGGTAGGATACCTTTAAAACATTAGGAGAAATGGAATGGGTCACCAGGCGAGAGGGAACTTTTAACCCTATCCAGAATTGGCAAGATCTTGATTGCAACAACCATGAATTAAATGCAAAGAAAAGTGTTAATAATAATACCATTTTCAAGAATCTACCCACTATTACTATAATTGGGAATCAAACCCTGAACAAGTTTCTAGTTACTATTGTACTAATTTGCTTTCCCACATGGAAAATCTACTTGGTAATCCATGCCTTTAACAGTTTCCCCACTGGAGGATACTCACTGGACACGACTCATCCAATAATGTCTCTATGATTCATCCATTAAGTAGAAAATGTTCTCCCCATTGTTCGTCACTGCTCTTTCTTCAACTCAAATTGTACATAAACTTTCAAAAACACTGCCAGCAATTTTCTTTCGTTACCATTCTCTGCACCCAATTATAACGTTCTCGACATGAAACCTGCAAGCAGTGTCGTCATTCATTATTCCCACCACACGACTAATTTCCAGACTTCCCCTGCAACTGTTGGCTTACATACAGCGATATCACACAAGTTACGCAAGCATCTCTCCCCCAATCTGGCGGTAAACGTATCCCCAATTTCATCGTAAAACCCCAGCCCGCCATCGACACTGCCTCCATTCCGACAAGCTTCCAAACCAGGAAGATGAAAGTCGTCTCCACCTAAGCCAGTGGGTCCAGATATCTAATCGGGCTAAACATGTGGCAAATGATCCATCATAACTATGTAATCAAAAGCTGTTCCTTTGTAATTAGCAATTAATGATGACTTCCTAACTAGTCCTCACAGTTGGGTGGTCTTGGGGGACTTCTGGATAAGGCAACTTGTTACAGGAACAAATTGACTTGGATATGGAGCGTGTAATCTGCTGGTAATTGTGCTACTGTTGGACCCAGTACGTTAAATATCACTTTACAGAATATGCATTGTTGATCAAATATTATTAAAGATTAATTCTACAAATTTATATAGGGGGGGGGGGGGGGCGAGGGGGAGGGAAAGGGGAAGCAGATGCAATGAGAGAGAGAGAGAGAGACAGAGAGAAACAGAGAAAGAGATAAAAAGAAAGACAAAGAGAAAAAAAAAAATACAAAAAAAAAAAACAAAGAAACACACA
>JAUTBV010094429.1:0-17450 GCA_032361325.1 Lepetodrilus fucensis
GTTAGTATGTATGTACTCATTGGTTCATTGGTTTCAGAGCTCATTGATTCATTGATTTCAGAGGTAAAAGAAGTGTTCGTATGTATGTACTCATTAGTTCATTGGTTTCAGAGCTCATTGATTCATTAGTTTCAGAGCTCATTGATTCATTGGTTTCAGAGGTAAAAGAAGTGTTAGTATGTATGTACTCATTGGTTCATTGGTTTCAGAGCTCATTGATTCATTGATTTCAGAGGTAAAAGAAGTGTTTGTATGTATGTACTCATTAGTTCATTGGTTTCAGAGCTCATTGATTCATTGGTTTCAGAGCTCATTGATTCATTAGTTTCAGAGGTAAAAGAAGTGTTAGTATGTATGTACTCATTGGTTCATTGGTTTCAAAGCTCATTGATTCATTGGTTTCAGAGGTAAAAGAAGTGTTCGTATGTATGTACTCATTGGTTTCAAAGGTAATAGAAGTTTTTTAATTGCAGTTATACATCATCTTAAAGGTTAAAAAGCATGCTTTGTATGTACATGGAAATGCCTTGGCATTATAACCATAGGTTTCATAACACAATCATACATCATCTTAGTATTTGAGATGTGTTTTGAATGTTATACATTGGTTGTGATGGATATGATGTCAATAGGTTTAATAATGAATTCAGACACTACTCTTTTAAATTCAGTGATATTAGCATGATTTCATTTCATCTGTCAGAGAACCTTTGATTATGATTTTAATTACAGCTTGCAGATTACAGTGACTCGTTAGTTTAGAGGTAAAACGAGTACATGGGTAAGATGTCATAGACATGATGCCCATTGGTTTCAGAACATCTAGTGATGTATCAGTCTTGATTATACTATAAATATGATACCTATTGGTTTCAGAACAGTTTAAAAAGTGTGTATTGTATGTAATGCCTCAGTTTGAATAATGTCATTTCGGAAGACAGTGATACATCAGTTGAGAGGAAAAATAAATGTATCAAATGGCTTACTTTATATAAAATAAAATATTTTTAAATGGGGTGTAGAGCCACTTTCAAGATTCTTTCACATACATGGCTTGTTAGTTTGCGACAGGAAACACATATCTGTAGTGCTGAATGTTGCAGGAAACATGTGAGCATCAGCTGGTACTAGCACACCAAGGATGACATCTGCATTGCCACAGTACAAACAGCACATCCTATCAATATCGCATTATAAAGGTAACTTTTGCGAACATTGATGCCAGGCTCCAGGGATAGGATTTGAACCCAAGACCTTTGGCCCGGAAGTCTAAACGTTCTACCACTGCACTACCACCCACCCAGATGTCTTGCTCATGATAGACATCATGTCCCATAGGTATAATTATGGATTCAGACACCAGTCTGTCTTCATGGCATACAGTGATACCATCCTAATTCTTATTCTTTCATCTATATTTGAACACATTATACATGCTCGCTCTTCATCTTGTAAGCTCTTGTGTCCCCAGGGTGTCTACAATCCAGTGGAAGAAACATGCAGCAATTCAATTCCAGACAATCATAAGATGCATTTCATATTGATTTGAAGCAAAATTAACAGAAGATATGGCAGCAAAACTATATAGATTTGATTCTCAACTTATGCTTTCTAACATTGAACCTGTCTGACAAACAATGTAATGCTCCATTTTCCAAGTCCCAAATAAGCATGGCAGCTTCCTACATGATGCAACCAGACAATGGCTGCCTTGCACGACATCTGTGATGGAGATATCACCTCTAGATTAAGTTAAGACCAGATAAATCTGACTTGAAAGAGGTTGTTAAGAAGATGGCATGATCAAGGAGCTGTAGAGCTGAGTGGATTGAAGGTTACTAGACAACTGTAGTGGTAACATGTATGTTGAAGGCTACTCGGTCTTGGTAACATATAGCTGGAATGTTATTCAGTCTTGATAACATGTATGTGAAATGTTACTCATTCTTGATAACATGTATGTGAAATGTTACTCATTCTTGATAACATGTATGTGAAATGTTACTCATTCTTGGTAACATGTATGTGAAATGTTACTCATTCTTGGTAACATGTAGCTGGAATGTTACTCTGCATTGGTAATATATATGTTGAATGTTACTCAGTCTTGGTAACATGTAGCTGGAATTACTGTGCAACTTGGTAACATCAATGTTGAAAGTTACTCAGTCTTGGAAACATATGTACATGGATGGTTACTTAGCAATGGTAACATATGTGTGGAAGGTTACTTGGTATTGGTACATAGTCTTAGTAACATGTACATGGACTATTTACTCAGCCTTGGTAACATGATTGTGGGAATGTTACCTGGCATTGCATCACTGACCCAGTCCAGTAGTAATCTTCTCATGTAAAAATCACACTCTGTGCTGTGTATTATTTATGGAAGAATTTGATGCTTTGAAAGATCTATGAATATATATTACATTTATTTCTTATCTTTGCCAACTACTATAATTTGAATCAGTGATTAACTAATACATTTGTTACAATCATTGATTATACAGGAATCCTGGTATTTATCTGCAATACTTTGGCATGATTCCATGTTCTATTTCTACAGTAGGATATGCAAGGATCTCATCAATAAACATGAACTACGACCATTTGAAATATTTACTCAAGGATATTGTTAGTAACTTGGGTGTGAGAGACATCAAAAACAGATATATATTGAGGGGGGGACCCTTCATCGACAGTTTGATCTACAACATCTCATAAAGCTGTTATAATCCATTTCAGCTTTTTATGATTTACAACATGAGCAGTGTCTTAGGCTATGTGTGTGGTGTTGGGAATGTTTATGTGTTCTGATGTGTTTCTAGTTCTGGTTACCGATAGTTAGATTTGTTTTGAATAAATTGGAGTTGATTTTCTGTGAGACACCGATCTGTGCAAGTTCATTAATTGGTGATTGAATTTCATGAATGCTAATTGTAACTGATAGTGTGTTGACGGGAAGTAGTATTGGCCATACTTCCTATCTGTGTCGACAGATATTGTTCCAGTCGGTGGATACAATCCTGATTCCATAACATTACTTCAATTGATTTTTAAGGGAAATTGAACACACACATAAAAATAATGTCCAATGTTTGTTTGATGAAATGAATACTGAGATATTATACTGGTAAGTAATAATGACTATTAGGCAAATATATTGAGTACTGACATTCATTACTGAATTATCATACCAAGATATTTCTTGTTGGAAAGCATCTTTAAATAAAACAATTATGAACAGCGATTAAAACATTACTGTGAATAGTGACTCCATCAATATACAGTAACATGTACATTAATTTGCTGCAAAAATACTAGTAGATCATTTTCTTTCAAGACATGAGTCATTACAAGAGTACATGTTCTGTACAATATACACCGGTACCATCTGAACATGGTAGCTGTGAGATATAAGATGCTCCTACTTGTATTGGCCAGAGGCGATACCCCTTTAGCTAAGTTGGTAGAGTGTTGGTCTCGCAATCCAGCAATTCAGGTTTGAATTCCCAGGACCGTCATGGTCCTGTTTCATGAAGACTGAAGCATTTTTCATGATAAAGGGAGGATTAGTTAAAGGACTATGTTATCAAGATTTATCAATGTGTTCATTCAACGTATCACTTGATGAAGGTGGTCACTAGAATGAGCATTAATGGACATGAGATCTGGACACTGGACCAATGGCTAGAAACTAGGTGAAGCAAATGATGTCCTATTCATGGCATCATGTTGGCCCATCGCCCCAATACAAAAAGATGTGGGTAGGTGCAATTTATACATTCTATGCTCATTATTGTTTGAGAATAGTTATACACACAAATGGATATCATGAATGGAAATAAAGTTAATATCATCTTTACGGTTTCAATGAAGAACTGGATGTGATGTATCAGATGGTATCAGATGGTATATTGGTGATATTCAACCAACATTGACCAATATTTCGTGCAACCTATATTTATGTCATCTAAATAATGACCATCATGTCTCTGCTGAAGGCAACCAGAGATTCCCTAAAGTGCAGTGCCTGTGTCTAATCCAGCAGGGAGAGGGTTATGGCAGTGCTCCACGTGATCGTAAATGTCGACATTTTTGTGGGAGTTTCTGTCGATAGAACTGTCAATGGGTATTCCACACTCATGTAAAATATGTTGAAAGTTACTGTCTACTATGGATAGACGAATATCGACAGGTTCTCATGACTTTCAGACATTTACTCGCAGGTTATAGTCAAACAGCGGACTAGCGCAAGAAAAGTCACACATGGAGCCGCAGCCTGTGCTCTTAGATCTACTTAACATATTAATTGCTAGATTCATCATATTCAATGTTTTTATACCTATGACATCACAAATTACTTTCAGCAGTGAGACGGTTACACATGTAAATACAGAAACCTCATTAACATTTTACTTGTATTTTCTTTTCATTCAAAATTCAATCCATTTCCCCCCTTTTTTATTGAGTATTGAGTATTGATTTTACATCACAATATGTTCAAGTAGCATGGGGCGTTTTTATTAAACTTTTCACTATTCACAGACAAGAATACCTAAACTATTCAGGCTGGAGTCAGACCACTTAGAATCATGGATAAACTGGCTTTTGTTCTTTGTGTTGATTTATTTTTTTCATTAAAAGCATTTGTCATTTTTTTTATCTGTCTGTGTCGTCCTACTGAAAGTTCTGGAATAATATAAGCTTTGGGAGCAAGCTCCACAGAGAGGACTTCTGGCTGTGCTTTGATCAAGTTTTATTGTATTTGTATCATATTTATTGGTATTTGGTATGAAAACTGTAGCTCTCAAACATCCCTGGAGTATTGACACACTGGATATGTTTTTAGATGTCGGGACAAAAAAACTATTCCACCGTCTTTCTCACAACACCAATATAATTGTACTTATTTTGAGGTCATTTTAACCTGGTTGCAACCATCCATTCTAAATGTGCCTGGCCCCCCTGTTCCACAGAACAATTGTAGCGCTACAAGAGTCGTAACTCCTTAGCAACTCCATGCTAACATACAGGAGTTATGACTCTCGTGGCGCTACAATTGTTCTGTGGAATGGTATCCAGGATTACGTACAATGTCTTCATGATGTCTGCAGTAGTACGTTGTTATCTGAAATTGGCGTCCACTTCTTCATCATTTCCATAGAGCGAATTATACGAATACAAATACTATATACGGTAGATGTATTCCCTTCAGAATAAATAGTTGGGTCTTTATTTTTCATACACAGTGTTATTGTCTTATCTCATGATCATGTATAAATAACCAATATCAATTGCAAATATTAATCATAGTAATAATAGAGTGAATCCATAAATAATCTGCTCAGAGTAATCCTGGAATCCACTATTTGATCAATATTATTTGTAACCAATATTTCCTCTACTACATGTGTATATACAAATTCTATATTATCTGGTATCTAGATACTAGAATCTGCATACCGTAATGTACATTTTACCAAATTCAGCCTCAAGATATTGATGGTCGAAAGTTGTATCCAAATGGATAAATTCATAGAATATATGGTAGTGCATGTTTTTATTCTGCTAATTTTTAGTAATCACTAACTTTGTTTCGTTTATTTAATTACTAGTAACTGGCGACTTATTGATTTGTCTCAACTACTTTGATCCAATAAGTAATCTGATTGATATAAGTATGCTAGTGGTAAACAAATCAATCATATTTGATAATGTGATAATTACATTATTGATATATTAAATGCTTATTAATTTGAGGTTTAGCTTTAATGTTACAATACATCCTCCATTCCAGCCATCCACAAGATTTGTCACTTCATGATTTTATCACAGAATGGACTGTTCGGTTTATTGAACCGACAAAAGTGAAGTCAGCAAGAAAGTAATTTTATATTTTTTCTCCAAAAAATATTAAATCTTTAATTTAAATGCGAACAGCGATCAATATTGTGTAAAATACAGTAATTTTAATGACTATCTCTTGAAATTGCCTATGGCTGTGTTATAGCTTGAACCGGTATCAGAGACCTAATTTGTCTGATAATCCTATCCCATACTCCTTCAGACAGAGAATTCGCTATTATCTATTATAACTCCCTAGAGCACATTCCCCAGACTCTGGATCAAGCCAATCAAATTCCAGCTTGCCATTCAAACAAAACTCCATTTGTATTTCTTTAACCCTTCATCATTATTCGTCGGAGAAAAAACAAAAATTTCTCGTTGCTCAAAGTAGGATGTTCTTTGTAAATATAATGGAATTGCAATATTTATTACGTTCAGGATGTCATAGGACAATTTACGATGCTGGACGCATTGTTTTATATTCAACATGTATGGCTGAGATGCAAGCGCTAAGGAATGGGTTTCATGACTGAATCATTAAATGTGACAAAAAAATGTAATTTTTCGATGCTCGTGCTTTATTGAATGACGTGAAACAAGATTCCTGTTCAAGACATCAATTTGCTTTACAGCATTTCAAGCCATGGTCATGTGACTAACTGAATTATCTCTGTTTTATGACTGATCTCGTGCAAGTTGTAAATTCAAACCAAATCTTTCCAGCATGTCCTGGCGCATGCACCATGTAAATGCAGATATGCTACATAAATGCAAAATATTATAATAAATAATAACTAATCCATCCTGGAAATGATGTCATAACACTAGCCTGTGATATATCATACTGTGGTAAATGTTCAAGAGACCAGTTGCTATAGCAGCATACACTGACTGGGTTCTGTCTGCTGACTGAACCTGTGATACTCGGGGCATGAGACTATCACAAGAATATAAAACCTAGCTGGCCTCTATGATCAGGGTCCATGATCTGTTCACAACAATACGTTAGCACATCAGTTTCAGATTTACTTTCATCCTATCTGCGCCATCTACCATATCTAATTATAATACTAATAATTTAATTGGATTAATTTTCAAGGTTACATCTGATATAAAAAAATCAGTGATTTACAATGATGTCTAAACTGCTTAATGTGGAATACCAAATATAAATTTCAAATTTAACATTTTAAACAGTGATTATGGATATCATAGACCAACATGGTATTATCTGTGATTGCATTGAATTGATGTTTCTCATCTGGTGAGAGCAGAAATTGGCCAATATTGAGACATCATTGAATTGAGTAGTCTAAGCATAGATACCGTAAATGTGTATAGCACAAGTTCCAACAGTGGATTAATAATAAATAAATAGTCCATTTATTAAGTGCATGGCTCCATGCTAATGCATGCACAAGTGCTAGGATTGACTGCCTTTTCAGTATCCAAAAGGATTCTGAGGATGGCAGCATACTGCATATGGAATATGTGTTGTTTAAGTACAATTGCACATGATAGCACATCAGACTGGAACCAAAAGTCCCGAGTTCAACCCTGGCATAAAGGTTAACAGAAGTTATCTTTTCCAACACGATCATGATAGCAGATAAGATGTGCTGGCAGTTATCATATTTGTCCGCCGGTACCAGCCTGCACTCACAGATCTACTGCAACATTCAGAGCTACAGGCACTACAGGTTTTCTCTTGACATAAACTGACAGGCTGGTGTATGAGTGAAATAATCATGAACTCATCTCTAAAGCTTCTCTAAACCAAGACTTAAACCAAAAAAAAAACATTATTGCTAGAACAAGCAGAGAATGTTAAACCAGCAGTATAGAAGCAGTTTTAGATTCCCAATGGAGTGGTGATTAATTCTATAATTAATCCAGCAGGGAGATAGATTAGATAGCAAGTTGTGCCAAGACATCGGCTTTACCTTCATTCAGATTAACAATGGCATTTCACGAAGGCCTCATATCCACTATGAGACCATAGAACTCTCATATGGGCCCAGTTGCCATGTACAAGAGATCACTACAAGAGGTCTATGGTTTTGTATTGAAGATGAGGGCTTAGAGAAACGATACCAATGAATGTTGTTTAGAAATAGACGTCAGGATCAATAATGTAATCTGCTAAATATCCGAAATATTCAGAGGAAACTAAAACCAAATACATAATAACATATAAATGTACAGCATATGTTAATGTTCTCGATGAAAATACTGCATGCATGCTTGTCAATTGTCAATTGTCAAATAATATGATTGAAAAATAATAATGATATTTACTAAATATAGAAAGAAATTATGAATCCACTCGGATATTTCAGGGCAAATAAAAGAGCAGATTTATAAAGAGAGATCCCTTCTCAATGAATAGAAAGATTCCCACCCAGTCTCAAAATCATTTAAACAGACATTCAACGTCCAAAGTAAACACAGTCTGGTGGACTGTTGCACAGTGTTGACAGTGTTTACTCAATGCATTCGGGACGACTTGCACTTGAACATCTAGCAGAGTATTTGCCCACCTACTCCAGGCCTGGATTTCTCTAGAAAAAAAACTGAAAACTTAGCCAAACTTAAACTGAGGTTTTTTCACCCCAAGATGCAGTTTCAGTTAACAATTGGAAATTTCTTTTTTCAAGAAATGCAAATTGCAGAAAATGAGACTTAAGTCAATTCAAGTGACTTAAGTTTGTTTTGAGAAATCAGGCACTGGGGTACAATACTTGAATAGACAAATTACAATGCTAACTTCTTTGACCGAGAAATGCCAATGGATACAATGAAAAATCTGCATTGATTAAAAGAAAATAATTTAAAGAACACAAGGTATAGCTTTCTGTTTTGGAATATACTTTAGATTTGCACTCTATTCATTTTTGTACAGCTGTGAATTATTTATCTATGAAATTTTGTACATATAATGTTGAACTTTATGAACGTGAAATCAGATTGAGACAGATTGAGATGATTACATTTTAAAATTAAATTACCTGTGTGAGTGTATTTGATAATAAAGACAATGATCATGGGAATACCACATGTGTATATTTAACATTCTAGGACTTGAAATGGAAGCTTGGATTGTATACTCCCCAGGGAGTTTAGAAGGAAAGTGAGCAAGAGGTGCACTGATCCATTGCCTGGCGTAATATGAAATTTTGAGCATGCTTTCAAGTATGAAGATATCACATTATAAATGGACATTATTATTAAATTAATATTTTCTATGTATAGAACATGTTGTTTGCTTTAGAAATTTGATCCCGCAGCGACGTTAAACTCTATATTCACTCACTCACTCATTAGAAATTTGATGTGGATGCATATTATTTTTTATTCTGAAACAGCCAGTTGTCCATATATCTACTATACTTTCTCTTATGAAGTAATTTGAAATGATCAGAGTTTCCCTATGTTAATGATATGCTCTCATATCATGGTATGCATACTGTTATGTCATATGTTAAAGGCATACTCCCTTAGAATAGTACGAAATATCTCGAAATCAGTGTCCAGTATGATCAACTGATTCATCATGCATGAAATATTCCTGGATTGATTAGGTGACAGAACTGGTTAAGTATGGTCAAGTACACCAACTACTGGCACTGGCTTGGAGATTTGGACACACATACCATGCTCTAAGATGACGGGCGCCAGAAGTAGTGCAATGGTAGAACATTGGACTTCAGGGCCAAAGTCTCCTGGTTAAAATCCCATCCCCAGAACCTGGCATCAATATTCATGAAATGTCCAATGTGATCATGATAGGATGTGCTGCCTGTACCATGGCAATACAGTTATCATCCTTGGTTTGTCAGTACCAGTCAGTACTTCTAGGTTTACTGCAACATTCAGCGCTACGGATGTTCCAAGTTTCTTTATGTCCTAAACTGACAAGCCATGATATGAATGGAAGAATCTTTAAGTAACTCCACATGCGAATTAAAGAAATATATTTTTTTTTAAATACAAAGGACTGGTTAAACTTGCACAAGTATGCCAAGCTAAAAGATTGGTTTAAAGGGTACAAGTGGGCTATATCAAGCTTGTAAGCTGTTTATATCTGGATAATTACAGCATTCTGACATAACTGAATAAATAAAGTATGCTAGCAGGTAGCGGGTAGCAGGTAGCAGCCACTATAGGCCCAGTGTTCCACATTGTTCATCATCGCTGGGATGCTAGATTTAGTTTATGGCAACTAATCAAAAAGTATTGTTCAGTTTACTAAGTTATCATCATATATTGGCGTTGAATTGTGGTAAATTGAAGTGGCTTCTGCTGAGTTTGGAAATGGCATAAACTAAAATATAACCCTGAGCTTAAATGTGTTCCAGTTAGAGTTCATTCAACCAGATCAGACATGCTAAAATATATCATAATGTATGTTTCATTATGTTCTCTTGTGTTCTGGTTGAGCAGGAGGAAGCACACGTTCTGTTCTGTCTGCGGATGATCAACTTCATTGTCTAAATGATCAACTTCTGGTATTTCAAGGATTAATTTAGAGCATTGAAATATTTGTGCCAGTCAGACATTTGACAATGGAATTCTGTCACAGGTAACAATAGTGAATCTTGTAATCAAGAAACTTGTCTTGACATCATAATCACAAGATATGGATAATCATTCTTACATTCAAGGAAATTGTAAAATAATTTCTGGATGGAGTAAATCAGTGAGCTTTGAGAAACTTCCAAGTGTTTTCATTTTCTTGAAAAGATGCAATAAAAATGTCTTTCAAACATCAACAAACATCAATAAAATTTGTTTTCTAAACATCCTCGACTTACGACGACTAGCCAGTTCATGGAAGTTGAATAACAATTTTCGTGAATTTGGCGGTATTGTTCCTTAACCATTGCTTTCTCTGGATCTTCCGCTTCATGTCTGTTTCATGTCTGCTTCATGTCTGCCTGATGAAGCCACACCACTCTAGAATTGGGCACTGTACTGTTCCCATGCTTCTCCTGGGCGGCGATTCCTCGGCTTTTATCACCTCCTCCTAAGATTGCGTTCCGATGGCATGACACCAGCCTCTTTGATTAACCAGTGATTGATAGCATGATTAATGATACGTAATTTGCATCGACATGAAAACGACATCGGTAACAGATTTCACATCAGATGTGATTGTTGATCGGTTTATAAAATATTGAATCTAGATCTATTCCCATTAGAAGCTGTCTGATATTTCCGTACTGATTTGAAAAATTCATCAGAATAATCGCATTTGCTGGGTTTATTTTTCACCTTTGTTAGGAAGAATCTTTGAGTACATGTATTATCACTTTGATTTCAATTTCTATATCCTCGAGATCATGTCAGTAACCACCTAGACTTAGTATTGCTTGTCAGATAATTTTGAAGATGTGTATATACCCAGACTTGGGTTTAATTGATCTGTTATAGGTTTTAAAGCAGAGCATTTTGATGCTTTCCTTTGAGACAAGGTTCTGAAGGTACTTATTGCATTTTCACGAGTGAACATGGTGAATAATTATAAGTACTGATCCATTTTACCAAGACTATCCCTGGATAGCTTTACAGATGTCAAAATGTCAAAGGCCTGTACCTGATAAGCTGTCGGTTTAGCTCAAAGATGCAGCCATAGTTGTCAAAGTATTGACTCATAACTTGATTACACTTCAGCTAGTGTTTATCGTGTCCAGACATTTGGACGATGTTGAGCCAGATCCCGAGTCAGATCCTGAGTCATGATGGAACGGCTTTGATGACCTAATTTCCATCTGTCTGAAAAAATATTAATTTTGTTGTTAGTGGATTTATCATGTACATGCATACCAGACATCACACTTTATGTTAAACCAGTGTTCGAAATAGCGCCCGTCCGCACGCCAGCGACGGGTTATTTTCAGCGCGGATGGGCAATGTTTTATCCTTGCATGCCTGCATGTCATGTTACTTTTTGTTTGTTTTTCAAGATGTATATCACCGATCACTGGCCAACATGTAACGGGTAACTTCTCAGACTTACCAGTCCTCATGTCTGACATTGAATTTCTTGAGTTTTATACACTGGTTAAACATGTTTCTATTTCGATCTAAAACACACTCGAATAGTCACGCAATTCCCCAGATTTAGCCATCTATTCAAACTTGCGTTATTCTATTCTGCCTTGCTCAGAAAACACATATTTTTGCATTGCAAAATTTGTTTTGGTACAATCGCCCAAACGCAACCTGCACTGGTGCTGCCGAGTGTACTCCACCACTTTCGAGCATGTATAGACATGACATGTATAAAAAGAAAATATGTGTGTATTGTGTTATAGTTTGACACGAAATGCATTGACACCTCTATTTTTCAGTATATATTTTATGGAATGACAAATCCAAAAATAATTGTTATTTTATACAACCTAAGTAAACTTTTAAACAAATAAATATTTTACTCCATTGATTTTAAAAAAAGTTCAATTTGCACATGCTGATTCATTTCTAACACACATGCAAATTGAGCCTTTCTGCTTTTTACGTTTTTTGAATGTCGCTCATCTACATAAAAAAAATACTCACTCCAAATATATTTGTTTATAGCTATATACCGGTAGGTATATAAACAGATTAATGGTCCAAAAAAGAAAGTGTGGTTATGTCGTACAAGATAAGAAATTGAAGTGTGTGTTTTTATTGCCACTCCATAAAAGGTTTTCCCAAAGAGAAATCTACCATGGGTGACAATGTATTTCATGCCAAACTATAGCTTGATTGTCAGGAATGTACAACAACTGGAACACTATAAATATGAATTATTTACTCAAATATTACTGATAACTTGAAGTGAAATATATATTTCTAACTTGAATTGAATTCTATTTCTGAATGTTACAAGATAAAGAAGAAAAAACATTGTCCCATTATAGCATAAAGAGTATTACAAATTTATGATTTTGTTTCGAACTTGTATACCAGACTGCCTATTACTATCAAATATAACCATTTTCTAGTAAGGCTACTCTTCACGAAATTTTAAGTTTGGGTGTACAGTGCTCATTAACCTTGTCAAATGTCAACCATTTTCTAGTCTGGCTACTCAAAGAGAAATTTTAATTTTCGGGATACATAATTAATCTTCAGAGTCCTTCTGATCTATGGATTGATGAAAAGGGCATTCAAAATTAGCTTAATAAATTGCAGACGAAAATTAGCTTCAGCTAGTAAGAGATTAATATAGAAATAACTATTTGTGTCTCCATTAAAACTGGGTTGGTGTTTGTTAACCAGAAAAATGTTTGTTGCTCTGTCTACCAGTGATCCACATAATTGGCAGAAAAAAGGAAACCTTTGGTAAATGATTTTTTCTGTTAAATATTTGTTATTGGAAATTGAAATGCCAGTTTAAATAAATCATTAAGCATGTCCCTTTTAAAAAAAGGTTCAACATATGTCTTTGTCTAAATGTGCAACAACTCTGTTAAGATCATGTTCAACCATGAGATGCTTCTATAAGCAAACAGTCGTATAGATTTAGATGATTATAATTACTTTACGAGGTAAAATGGCATAAAAACACAAAGTCCTAGACAGCTCGTGACTTTACACCCACAGCAAGAATTGTCTTCAAGTGATGTATTGCTTCCAACAAAGCAAGGATACATTCACAGCACAGAGAAACATGAAACATTGAAACAACACAACATCGGAAGTAATTGTTTTTCCTGTCTTATATTCAAGGCTCATGCAATAGATACACATTCGTTTCCATAAAACATGTTTGTCGATGTAATATATATTTGTCCTGGAATGTCTTTCTTGCAATTGGATGAAAATAAAATGCCTCCGTTCCTGCCACGATCTTAACTTGATAAATACGTTACATTTGTCTTGATCCGTGCAATGTCCTTTGAAATGTAGCAAGCCAGACCCACAGATCGCATTTAATTTTTGTAAAGACATTGAAGTTTATCTGTCTGGAGGGCAGATATTTCTAACAATGGTTTTTTTTAATAGTATTTGTGAGTGCATCTAGTGTAAGCTTTTCATCGTGGAAGTACCTACTTAATGTGAAACTCAATGGGAGTATCTATTTGTGAAGATCAATAGAACTATCTACCTAATATCTCTATTGTTTCATTATGTTCACTAATAGACAAGTTTGTTTACAATATTCAATGAAAAGTGTGGAATGATATACTTGTTTATAACAGTTTAATTTGCCAGAAGCAACAACTGTAACCAATATATTGACTGTCTATATTAATCCCAATAGCTTTGACTGTGTACAGCAAATGCCTCTGGCAGGAAGAGAGTTAAACACTGCCAAATATTTACTGCTATATATCATATGCATACAATGTTTGAAATAAAGGGGACCCTGGTGGTCATTTGAAAATCTGCAATGTTAAAAGTATCTATGGGACCCTTTGAAAATTATAGATTTGACCACCAATAACATTGGACCTATGGAGAATGACCTCCCTTATTATTTTCTGATTTTCTAACACTGTACATATAATATTATGACAGTTACATTCTCTTGGCTAGATGAAACCAAAAGAATATTCAGCTAAATGAGAGAGGACTCAAGCATAATAGGGTTGGTACATGCCATCGTAGGAATTGTGCCACTTTGCTGCCAATTTGCTGCTTCTTCAGTGCAATCACTGCAGTGTAATTAAAGTCTCTTCATGACTACTGACAATTAAGCAGGTGTAAGCTGCAATAGAAGGCATGATCTGTTCCAAGGGAAGCTATTGATGGTCATCTCTTCTCATGCTTTCAAAACCATTTATCTCTTTGGGAGGTGGGGGCATTGGTACCTCAAGCTGCTCGTCTGAATTATACATGCTGACAGATACTATCAGTGGTTTCCATTAGCAAGTCCGAGGTGAGGTCGGTGATAGGACCTGTAGGTCAGACTAAGAAAGCAGTCATCCAACTGCGACAGCATAATTTACTTATAATGGCCAGAAGGCTGGTGGTCTTAAAGTGGTCATATTCATATAAATTGTCAGTTTAATATTTATTATTTATATAATTTAGATACATTTATTTTGAAATGTTTTGTTTCAATTGGGGTTTAGAAATTACAGCTGTTTTAGTGTTACTTTTATTATATCATGACATCAGTTTAACCCTCACTGCTGGATTAGGCAAAAGCACTGCTCATTAGAGCATCTCTGGTTGTCTTCAGCAGGGAGAGAGTTAAGGTAGGAAGAAACCTCCAACACCTGTTACACTGGGTGATACAGTAGATCTTTGAGCACTGGCTGCTACTGATGAACCAAGTATGGTACCTGCACTGCAACAGTACATACAGTGCATCCTATCATATATTACAATGGTAGCTCCCACAAACGTTGATACCATGCCCCCAGGGCAGATTTGAACCCAGGACCTTTAACTCTGAAACCTGATGATCTCCTACTGTGCCACCAACTGGCATGGACTCGGTCTGTCAAATTAAATATTGATAACCCTTTTTAGATATAGTTTTGGCCTGTATATGAAACTGCTTGTTCCACTCTTGATCATGTCATGTCATACTTCCCATAGAATGGTTACAACTGTCATCTCTCACTTACACTTATCATTTCACCTGAGTAGCAGGTCACATGACCTTGTGTGTATCTCCAGACACCATCCAGACCTAGGCATTGGCTCTGGAACATTGTGGAACATCTGTATGTCATGCAACAGTAGTTAATAGCCATGACAGACACACTTACACACATTTATTTTTTGCTGGGGAAATGTCTCCAAAGTTCTTTCCTATCATGCCCACCATTCATCACATAGCAGCATCTAACCGAGACGCTTCTTGCCCAAAGACTTCTGCATCAATAGAGTAGGAAGTAAGTACCTCTACACTACCTTGTATGCATCAAGGTCAATGCCAAGCTGTTATGAGAACAGTACAGAAACAGGACTGTGATGCACGTTCTATCTGCAGGCTTATATTCACCACATCGTTGCACTCTGTATGTAAACAGCCATAGGAACCTATAACAGTGAGTGATGGTTGACACGATGTGCAACAACACATTGATGCCAGGGGCAGGATTGTTCCTCAAGCACAGCCTACATGGCAAACATACACGTTGTTATTACATTGGAGACCAAGCCCGATTATTAACTCGTTCCTGTTAAACATCAAAGAAGGAAATGGTTATGTACGGAGCCAATGTTTATTTTAAATGTGGACTATTATTGTGTCTTGCTTTGACAATGGAACACTTCTTTTATTCTTCTTAATAGGTACATGCTTTCTTTCTAGACAAGATAATTATGAGGTATCTACTTTTTCCTTTCGAAAATAACTTTAGGTGAGGTAAAGAACATTTGATTGCCAATTAGTTGCTGTGTTTAAAATTTTATGCGTTTGTTCGAATTATGGGAGAATAAATTGAAACCTTTCAAATTTGAAGGAGTCCGATCTGTTGGCTGAAGCACAAAGAGGTGGAGGATTGTCACAGGCTGTAAATATATTACATGAAAAAAACATCTCCAGGGGCCATAATTACAATAATTCAGTGTTCAGTAATGAGTGGCTGGAAGGGAAAACTTAACGTATTGCACAGTTAGAGGGAGTGAGCTTAGAATCCCAGAATGTTGTTTGAGATTTATACGTCTGCGCTGAATACTGATAGTGATCCCATGTCTGTTACGGCAGTCTCGCATTGGCAGCTCATTATTGAAGACAGTTAGGTGAACATAACACCAGGCATGCTGTTTACCTTGGAAAACAAGGAATTGCAATGAAATGTATGATGCGTAAGGTTATGGCACTACTGCAGGATGCGTTGCCAATAATTCGCAATGTGCCAAAATATTTCCTAACTGATGTATTGCTGCTGGTGTTAGGAAGTCGTTCATACAATGCTAAAGGATCTGGCACTGCAGACCACTAGGGCAATAGCAAGTAGTAATTCACAGAAGGTTATGGTAGATGTTAAAGTTTCTAACCTCGCCAACAATTTTGTAGTAATCATGTATTCAATTCAAAAGAATGTGAAAAGTGCCTTCAAATTTACAATAGATTATTCTTATTAGATATCATAACTTGGAAATAGCTGCTGACCATATAGTGCTTTCATCATTTATTTGCCCATTGTTTTTGGATGTATTTTATTACATTTGTAATATTCAACCTATAATGTATCCTCATAGTATCCCAGTTCAATTTTACTTGTATTTTCTGCCTTAGTCATCCATAATACTGTGCATATGTAGTTAACCAATTGGCAATTGATGACTAGATGGATAACCATTCCTTACCAAGATTTTATCTTAAACACAAACTTGCCAGGTATTGCTGGTGTACCACCCTAATATTAACATTGCTAAAATTGCCAAAAGTTGCGACTCTTCAACTTCAAGAAGATCAAAATTGACATTCATGGTTCATGTGTCCCCAAATGAAACACCAATTTGTACAGATCAAATATGTTTACTAACGTTTTGAATACAATAATTTCTTCTGTTTCCTCAGATGAGAAACGCAAGAATAATATTTTGCATACTGTAAATCATGAAATTAATGCGTCACTAATTTAATGCGACCTCTAGATTTTAGACGTAAATACGACACCAATAAAATGCGAACGGCCATGTCT